>JASDQU010752068.1:45647-59374 GCA_032191745.1 Picea mariana
ACATTCATAAAATCATTGACAGTTACATCAAGGTTTTTGAACCTATTCCTCCAGGAGAACCACCAGATAGGGGGTTTGAGCATATTATAGAATTGGAAGAAGGAGAAAAACCTATCATTACAACTCCTTATAGACACCCAAAAAAGTATAAGGACGAAATTGAAAAGGCTATCAAAGAACTCTTGGACATGGGCCACATTAGACCAAGTTCTAGTTCTTTTGCATCTTGAGTAGTATTGGTAAAGAAGAAAGATGGGACTATGTGCATGTGCATTGACTACATGGCATTAAACAAAAAGACTATAAAGAACAGGTACCCCGTCCCTATGATATATGAGCTATTGGATGAGCTTCATGGTGCTCTCTACTTCACCAAAATAGACTTGCACTATGGCTATCATCAGATCAAATTGAGAGAGAAAGATGTGCCCAAAACAACCTTCAAATGTCATTATGGTCACTATGATTTTTTGGTTATTCCCTTTGGGCTAACTAATGCGCCATCCACCTTCCAATCTTGCATGAATCATGTCTTCAACAAGCAATTGAGGAAGTTCCTCTTAGTCTTCTTTGATGACTTACTGATTTATAGAAAAACTTGGGAGGATCATCTTCAACATGTAGATCAGATCTTGGGCATCATGGAGGGGCAATCTTTATATTCCTAAAAATTCCAAATGTGAATTTGGGATGACACAAGTTCTTTATTTGGGACATATCATTGGAGTGAAAGGAGTACAAGGGCACCAAGAAAAGGTACAATCCATACTTGATTGGCCAACACCCAAGACTCTTACTGAGTTGAAGGGATTCCTTGGCATCTGTTGTTACTATAAGAGGTTTGTCAAAGGCTTCTCCCAACAGAGGCTCAAATGAATTTTGACAAAATGAAGAAGGTGATGCCTCGCAACCCTTCATATTGGAGTGATTTCTCACAACCCTTCATATTGGAGTGTGATGCCTTAGGTGAGGGCGTTGGAGCAGTACTTATGCAGAATAGGCACCCCATTGCCTATGAGAGCCAAAAAATGAGGGGCTATGAAATGTTATACACCATTTATGATAAAGATATGTTAGCCATCATGCATGCATTGGATAAATTCAGACAATGCTTAGTTGGGGCCAAATTTTTTGTGAGGATAGATCACAATAGCCTCAAGTACTTTTTGGACCAAAAGGACCTAAATGAAAGACAACAAAAATGGGTTAGCAAGATCCAAGCCTATGATTTTGACATTGAATTTGTAAAAGGGAAAAATAATGTGATGGCTGATGCTTTATCCAAAAGACCTTAAGTCTATGCCATTATAGATAATTCAGTTGATTAGAAGGCACATCTTTTGGTGGAATAATAAAAAAACAGGTTTTCTTTTGAATTAATGAAGGGGCAGGTACACGATGATAACTTCAGGATTGTGGATGACATCATATACCACAAGGGCCAAATCTTATTGGTTCCCGAGTCAACATTCAAAACAGGAGTATTACAGACATGACATGATTCACCATTGGCAAGGCATCACGGGTTTGTCAAAACATACCAGTAGGTAAGGGAGAGATTCACATGGAAGGGCATGGAAGAGGATGTGATGCGCCATATCAAGGAATGCTCCACTTGTCAAGAGAATAAGGATGAACACACCCATCCAGTATGTTTATTGCAACCACTCCCTATTCCAGAGCATAAATGGGAAAGTATATTGATGGATTTCATCACGACATTGCCCAAGGTCTAGGGCAAGGATTGCATCTTTGTGGTTGTGGATATTTTAACCAAATTTGCCCATTTCTTCACCATTGCCATAGATTACAATGCTTCACAGGTTGTAGATTTGTTCTTCCGAGAGATCTTCACGTTGCATGGTTTACCCAAAACCATAGTGAGTGACAGGGACAACAGGTTCATGAGCACCTTCTGGCAGGAGTTATCCAGGTTGATAGGTACGGCCTTAACCCCTGGTACTATCTATCACCCTCAAATTGATGGCCAAACCGAGATAGTCAACAAGTGGGTTGAAGGCTACCTTCGGAATTATGTTTCAGGGCAATAGAAGGCATGGGTTAAGTGGCTACATTTAGGTGAGTATTGTTACAACACCACCTACCACATGTCTATTGGTATGTCACCTTTCAAGGCCTTATACAACTATGATCCACTCACCTTTGTGGAGATTGTCTTCGGTGACAATAGAGCTTCTATGGTACAGAATTGGATCTAGCAGAGTCAAGATATACTTAGAGAGCTTAAAGACCACCTGCAAAGGGTGCAAAATCAACAAAAGGTACAAGCAGATAAACATAGAGTGGAGCACACATTTGAGGTTGGTGACCTGGTATACGTAAGGCTCCAACCCTACAGACAAGCATCTATTAAGAGGAGTGGCGCAGAAAAGATCCAAAATCGCTTATTTGGGCCATACAAGGTAAAAACAAAGGTAGTTTCCATGGCATATGAGCTTGATCTACCCCTAGGAAGAAAGGTACACAATTTCTTTCATGTATCTTGTTTAAAAAGAGCCATATGGAAACACATCATTCATATTGAGGTACTACCTCCCTTGGATGAGGAGGGACAATTGACACTGATACCGAAGGAAGTGTTAGAAGTAAGGGAGAAGAGGCTAAGGAAGAGGAACATCAAGGAATACTTGATGAAATGGAAGAACTTACCTATAGAAGATGCTACTTGGGAAAATGAACAGGTTCTTCACAAGGCAGGATCATAATTGCTTTTGGGCAAGCAATTTCTAGTAGGGGAGACTGTAATGTCCCCCACCTCTTGATAAGAGGTTGTGAGAGACTTAGTAGTCTAGTTGTCCCCATTAGACTATAGTCTCATGAGTCGTGGGGACTAAGAAATCCAAAGTACCCATCGAAGCACAATGTTATAATTTAAAGGTGACTTTGGGAGAGAAAAGGTAAAGTAAGTGGAGGAAAATAACACACGAGGAAAAGAAAAGAGTTAACCTTAGGAGGTGGTCAACTAACTCAACAAAGAAATAGATCAGGGGTATAAAAGGAAAAGGAGGGTGCATCTCTCATTATTTTGGATTATTATTACTTTTGCATCTTGAGATTTAGAGCCAAAGACGTTTTGAGGGTTTTTGGGATAACAAGCCCTAGATATCAGCTCGGTGGTGAAAGATCCCACCTATCCTAGTCCAACCTTGGTCATTGAGGTGCAATATTCATCCCCCACCATTCTACAATAGTATATAGGTTACTCAGTCAGTGAAGAGAGAAGGAATGCATTGTTTCTGAGGTTTTCCAGCAGGAGGGCGGATTGGTTGAAGGAAAGATATTCGATCTGGAGAGAGGAAGGGGTTTTGGTGACCAAAACCTATTGGGATCTGATTGATAGGCCTTGGGCACCTTGCCTATGCCATTTTTTATGATTTTTACTCAATATATGATTTATCTGGAGCTTAGCACAATTTCTAGAGGAGGAGGGCGCATTGCATCAGAGAGATTCCTTCATTTGGGGTGTCATAACACCTCCACTCAGCTTGAGACTTTACCCGGGGGTTTGTAATCCCCCGATATACTATTCTACCAATTTTGGAGGGTTTTAGAGGCCTAGAGGAGGGAGGCTAAAATATTGGTGATCTACAACTAGAGAGAAGTGGGAAACTCAACCAGGGAGAGGGTTTCCAACTATCAAAGGGAAATAAATTAATCTTGTCCCTTTCTCTAGTTTATTGTGGTGCCTTTGGAGGCTATACTCTTGAGTTTTGGATCTTGTTGGAGTAGTTATTATTCCAGCTTGATTATTCTTCTTGTATTCTTCCATATCTGCAGATCTATTGTATCAGGATCACCATATTATCTAAATAAAGGTCGGATCTGAAATTGTTGGTTCTATATTGGTATTCATTGCTTATATCTTGTCATTTTATTTTGTTATATGCTTAGATCTATATCTCCATGCTATAATATTCTAAGAATACACCTTTAATGCGCAACTTGATGAAGTAAACCTGCATAACACATTGAAACAATAAAATAAATAGTTAAACAATCCTTGGTTCCGGGAAAAAATCAGCTTGGGAACATTACACGTAGGCAGTAGTGGGGGTTGGCAGGGAGGTTGAGTTTAGTTCTCATGGACAGGACAACATATCTATCAGTACGCTTTGGCTGGAGGTTTACAGTTCAACAGACATCGAGATATGTGGTATGGAACTATCATAGTTATTTGATGCAAGGTTTGGTGCTCTTCTAGCACATATGGGAGTTTCAGGGATGTTCATGATTGGTTTCTTCCATTGTTGGGGGAATTTGAGAGTAGATGGAGATGAGGATGCTATGTAGCAGGATGGATCTCCTTGGTTGAGGATCAAGTACATGAGTAGATAATCTTCTTGGATAGCAGGGGATCTGGATACTACCAGAGGTGGTATTTTAGAGACTAGTTTTGTTGAGAGATTCCTTGAGGGATGGATATTGTATTTACTTGCTCTATTGGTTGGGGATAGTCAAGAGATTATTTACGTTGACATATTACATGACTATACTATACAGGGAGCTGCATTCCACATCTTGATTTGGGATCCATGGATTAGAGTGTTTGGTAGTCCAGTGGTTGATGGATTTGATATATAATTTTTATATATATTTATAAAACCTTATAAAAATTTGACCATACAACACAAACTAATTGAAAATCAAAATTATTTGACTTCAAAGTAATTACAATATACTTTTTCGTACAACAAAAACTAATTGAAAATCAAAATTATTTGACCTCAAAGTAATTACAATATAGTTTTCCATTCAATAAGTATAATAAAAATCCACATATTAATTTAAAGCTTTAAATATAATCTAATAAAGTGTATGGAAAATTGCAACCAATCTCTAAAAGAATTTAATGTAGTCATATCAAGTGTAAGGTGCAATGTGGAGAATAGTAAGCCAACCACTAAAAGAAAAAGCATGTACATTTAATTAACATGGATAATCATCCAATTGTTATATTAGAAACCCACCCATCACTTGTATGTCTTAAACCAATCAATCATCTTACAATGTTTTTAATTTTTATTTTATCTTTGCTTGTCATTTCCTTTATTTTCTTATTTTTCTTTTTCAAACCATAAAACCATTTCATAATAGGACTTTGTTTAGTAGAGCTTCTATACCAAAAATGTGATGCCACATATTACAAAAATTTAATTAACAAACAAACTATAATATACATCAAAAAAAGTTTTAAAATGAGATATTATAATGATGCATAATTTTGATGGGAAGTCACCACATGCCTTGAGAGCATTTAATTTTTTGTATGTTGGGGTGTGCATTGTCAGATCTAAAATAACTTTAGATATGATGTTGCACACCCCGATATACAACACATTAAATGCTTTATAGCCGAGTGCTTAATGCTTGTCAAAAAATATGAGCAATTGTATGTGGGCATGCATCATTGGAAAACATAATGATGTACTGCAATGATGGGACACTGGTACATACTATCAATTATGGTAGGAATAAGGTACATTAATATGAAAGGATGGTAGGTATAAGGCAAAATTCAGACTTAAATGACATCACATTGGCTTAGTGACACTCATTGGTGTTCACAATTTGACAACTAGTGAGTTAAAAATGATTCCACTAGCAACAGGGAAGTTGACATGGTTAAAACTATGTCACGAGACACTAAGAGTACTCGAGCAAAGCCTTTTAGCTTAAGTGATCAAGGAACATGCGATAAGGGGGTTGCAACACAATTCGTTTGGCATGCACATTGGGCACTAGGGGTATTGTTGAGCATTCATAAGCTGAAAGCCTAACATGGTTGTTACACTACACACATGGTTTGAAAATTTGGTGTGGTTACTTTGGTTCATCTATGTGATGGAAGCTAGGGACGATTATGCTCATGCACATTAGAAGCCCCATGTAGTTACTTTCGCACACACATAATTGAAGCTTAGTGCACTTCTTAGTTAAAAATATGGAAGTTTCACACATCAAAAGTAGAGAAAATAAAAATGAAAGATCACATGTGCACTCAAAGCTTGACATAGTTACATTATCATGTAAAGGAGTTAGTGAGAAACACTAGTTGCAAAAGAATATTATTGCAGGAACCAACTCTTAATGATAACATCTTTTAACAATTAAAAAAAGAGCAAAAATACATGTTGTCATTTCTCTTCTATCAACTAGAATATTTGGGTGAGTTCCTAGCAAAATTACATCCACCAATCATCACATCGTGTATTAATTCTAACAATAGTAAATATAAATACTAATGGAGAAGTTTGGTTTTCTAAGAAATGAGTAATGTAATTAATAATGAGAATGAGACATGTAATTAAATATACTCGATAAAGTTAGTGGCTAAGGTGATGAAAGTCATCCTCATATGCAACTAATGAAGATAGGAAACATTAAATAGTTGATGGACAAACATGAGGGGCTAACGTACTATGAAAAAGTTGATTACCAAACATGATGAGGGGGTTGTGTAGGATGTCATGAGGAATTAGCAAAGTCAAGTGGGCTAATCATTACATTATATAAAGTAAGACTTCATTGAACCAATAATAGCTGTAGGAAGATTGTTACAAGCAACCAATAACAATGAAGAATAGTATAAAGTAAGACTTCATTGAACCAATAATAGCTGTACCAATAATAGCTGTAGGAAGATTGTTACAAGCAACCAATAACAATGAAGAATAGTATAATACTATTGACTCGTGCAAAGTAATTATTAAATAACCTAATAACCCTTAAACATATGACATTTTTTATCGAACCATTCAATGTCACTAAGGTCATTGTATTGCAACTAAGAGAATCACATATGCGAAGTTAGCAGGAAATGGGATGCGAAGTTAGTAGGAAATCACTAAGGGTATGTGCTATTTTCCTAAAATAAAATTTGACGTGGTGAACTTTAAAATCTCACAAAAAGCAGTGCAATTTTGCCGTTTAGGTTGCTTTTCTCAAAGGAATCAGAGGGCGCGGCTTAAAAAAAATCAAATCAACCCAACCGTTACAGCCTGCTCGATCATGGATATAAAACGTTCATCATTTCACTGCTTTATCATTTCTGCTCTCTCCCTCTCCCGCAGTGTAGTGGTAACGTTGATTTCTGCTCTCTCCCTCTCCCGCAGTGTAGTGGTAACGTTGTGGTGTGGAGCGCTCCTGGTCGTTTTTTGTTCTGGGTGAATATGAATGTAAATGTTTTGTGTGTTTGTCTGTATGTCTGTGGGTCTCTGTGCTGTGTGGTTATCTGTGGTGGCTTCTTGTGTGTTAGTCGTGTGATGGGGGAGAGAGCACCAACATTCATACATTTGCAGGTGCACGTTTCGATGATCAGACGGCGGGGTGAKYAATGAGATTCATTGAATTTCGTTTGATCTTATTGATGGGATTTTGATGTCGATGATTAATTTACACAGATGATGAAACGGAGAAGCTACTSACGGGCGTGCGGCTGGATGATTTTATAGAAGTGTATTTTTGAATTGATGGGATTTATTGAATTGATGGGTTTCGTGCGTTATGGGTTTTRTTRAATGAATGTTTAGATCATGAATGGTACAAGAAGCGAATGCAGAACCGCTCATAGGTATTTCTTTGTGCTGTACGMTGTTCTGTTATCTTTGAACATGCTATGTGCCTGCATGAATGTGATAGCTATATGAATATGAATATGAATGCTAGTGGTGTTGATGAGATGTGTCTCTGTTTTGCTGTGTTATTAGTGTGATGGGAGAGCAAGAGAGCTGGATACATTCATACATATTACAAGGGCTAGTGGCCACCAAAATCAAACTATGTTTGAATGATTAGATTTGTTTGTTTCATTACCTAGTCCTTTCCTCCACGTTTTTAGGTTTTCATTTGGTGTATGGGATGGGATTTTGATGATCATTAATAATTTCCGGGTTGGTGAGTGCAGCAGAGTTGGCTAGTTGGTCGGCTCGCGGTGGAATCAACCGAACCGCGATCCATGCAGGTAAGCCGTCCAATATAGATTATCTTTTTTTCTGCCATATACTACTCTCTGGTTTGTTACGTTCTGGGTTTTATTTTACAGAGAATGAATGTTGGTAGCGGTGAATGATACAAAGAAGGCATAGCCATTTTACCTTAAAGGCGCAGAAGGTACATATCTCCCTCTTTAATCTTCATGTTGCACGTGCTTCGATGTGCCTGTAATATGTTTACTTTTAAAATATGAATCTCTTTTTTAAAATATGAATCTCTCTTAATCTTTTTGGCGAAGTGTTTGGTTGGTCTGCGGTTTACAGAGTTGAGATGATGTGGAGTTAAGTGACTTGAGGTGAGGTTGTAGACCTGTTTTTATTGTTGGTATAGCAAGTTTTCGCCTCTAGGTAGTATGTTCGCGTCTGCGGAAGTAACAGAGATTCGCCTCTAGGTACTATGTTCGCCTCTGCGGAAGTAACATGTTTGGATGATCAGATTTGTTTGTTTCCTTACCTAGTCCTTTCGTCCACGTTTTGATTAGGTTTTCCTTTGCCATTTGATGTATGGAATGGCATTCTGAAGTTCATTAATAATTTCCTTAGGGGTTGGTGAGTGCAGCAGAGCTGGCTGGTTGGTCGGCTAGAGGTGCAATTAGCAGAACCCATGATCCATGCAAGTAAGCCGAGATGACCCCTTTTTCTCTGCTATATACTGCTCTCTCGTTTTGTTGTGTTCTGGGTTTTATTTGAAATGATTGGTTTTATTTTACAGAGAACGAATGTTGGAAGCGTCAATGTTACAAAGAAGGTATAGCCATTTTACCATAAAGGCGCAAAAGGTACATCTCCCTCTTTAATCTTTGTGCTGTACGTACTTCAATGTGCCTGGCGCGCGTTCCCATTTGTTAACTTATCTTGTACATAATATGATGATTTTTATTTTAGAGAGTGAATATTGGTAGAGGTGGATGATTTTTATTTTAGAGAGTGAATGTTGGTAGAGGTGGATGATTTTTATTTTACAGAGAGTGAATGTTGGTAGAGGTGGATGGTTTTTATTTTACAGAGAGTGAATGTTGGTTTAGGCAAGTCCTCGTTAGATTCATTAAATTTCGTATGATCTTATTGATGGGATGGATGGGATTTTGATGTGATGATTAATTTCCACAGATGATGAAACGGAGAAGCAGCTGGATGGTCTTATAGCCGTGTAAGCTTCAGCAGCTGTCGTTGTCTTCTGCATTGCCATATACTTCTCATTTTCGTGCATTGCCATTTACTTCTTATAGCCGTGTAAGCTTTACCCGCTGTTATGTGTTTTTTTGAATTGATGGGCCTTATTGTATTGGAGTTCGTGGAGGTGTGGAGTCTGAAGCCGGAGGAAGGAGTATCGAAAGGTTGGGCTATTGTTCGAATCCGGTTAACACCTGAAAATCATCTTAGCGGTTTTCTAAAATCTGGGCGGTAAGAAGGGAAAATTAAAATAAAAAATTAAAACAAATTTAATAACAAGATGGGGAATGCAAAATGTGGAGGTATTAGTCTGGTGTGGTTTTGTAGGAAGAGGGGTTTTCACGTGGTGGTGGAATTTCTTATATTTAACGATGTTTTGTTGAAATGAATTTCACTGGTGTGTTGTGGGAAGGGTGGTTTTAGACTTACTGGAGGATGTTTTCCGCTTTGTTGGATTTTGCACAAGAGGGGTGCGTTTTGCAGGCCTGCATTTTGTTGGTAAGCAGTTTAGGGTTTTTGAAGCAAAGCCATTATGGACGGGGATAGTCCACAAAGAGGGAGTCGCCGCATCGGTAGTGGAGTATTCGTCAGTATTCTTAGAAGTCATTTTAAGAATGAATTTAAGTAGGTTTTATATGTCATTATTTTGTTTTTAGTCATTCCGTTATTTTGAGTAAAAATATATATTTTTGTTTTTTTCCGTTCTTTAGGATTTTTTAAAGTAATTATTTTTGTATAAATAAATTTTTTCTCTCTAAAATCTTTAATTTTTTCATGCATTATATTGTATTGCAGAATGAATGTTTAGATTAGCGGAAACCTAAAGACGTAGCCGTCTTTCCGGAAAGGCGTAGAATGTACATATCCCTTTTTCTGGCATAAACTGCTTTCTCGTTTTGTTGCGTTTTGGGTTTTATTTGGAATAATTGGTTTGATTTTACAGAGAATGAATGTTGGTAGCGGTGAATGATACAAATAAGGTATAGCAATTTTACTGTAAAGGCGCAAAAGGTACATCTCCTTCTTTAATCTTTGTGTTGTACTTACTTCAATGTGTCTGGCGTGTGTCTCCATTTGATAAGACATTTTGTACATAATATGATAATTTTTAAAATATAAATATGTCTTAATTTATTGTCAAGGTTTGGATAATAAACTTTTAGAAGATATTTTTCTCTAAATAGATCTTTGAAGAAATATGATATTTCTCTTTTTATTTTTAAAGTTTTAAATTATTTTGTTGCCCATCCACCCATTATTTCTACTTCAATTCTCCATCCCAATTATTAGGATATGAGATTGGATAACCATTTATTAAAATAATTTTTATTCATCTTTTTAAACTAGAAATTTTGGCTTTTAACTTTATTCAATTACAAAATGAATTAATCTGAATAAGGTTGTTTCTATCTTATGTTAGTTGTATTTTTTGTTATATTTTTGTCTAAATGAAGACACTTATGCTAGTTGTATTTTTTGTTATATTTTTGTCTAAATGAAGACACTTATGCTAGTTGTATTTTTTGTTATATTTTTGTCTAAATCAAGGCATTCATGGATGGACGCTCTACACCACGTTTTTGATTTGTTTGCAAGTTAAATAGATGAGATGACATGGAGGAGAAAGAAAAAACAATGAAGATTACATCAATTTTTTCATATTATTTTATGTGGACTTTGTGTGTGTTATGTCGTTGTACAACTTCTCATTGAACTCATGCAGGTAGGGGAGGTACACATTTTACCATTTTGTTTAAATGACCTAATCTAATTAGTGTGCTTCACATTATTGTTAGTGAGATTTATATTAGACCCTATATTAGTTGATTGGAGGATCCATATGTTTGTCTTAATTTAATAATTATGTTTTCTGCGAGGTATTGAGAACAAATATACAATGGACTATGAAAACATTAACAAGGCATATATACTCTCCATGCTTAGAGAGGTATGACTCTTTCTTTGTCAAATTCCTCCTCTCCATTCCTTATGTGGTTGTACAACCCTACGTCTCATTGAAACCCTACGTCTCATTGAACTCATGCAGGTAGGGGAGGTAAACATTTTTATTTTTTGTTTAAATGACCTAATCTAAGTAGTGTGCTTCACATTATCATTATTGAGATTTATTTTAGACCCTACATTTGCTGATTGGAGCATTGATAGGGTTGCCTTAATTTAATAATTATGTTTTCTGCAGGTATTGAGAACAAATATACAACAGGCCAAGGAAACATTAAGAAGTCATATGGACTCTCCATGCTTAGAGAGGTATGACTCTTCCTTTGTCAAATCCCTCTCCATTCCTTTTTGCCTAGAACAAACTATAAAATACTATATTGCTATTATAACCATGTTGTAGATTTCTTAACATTTACCACTATAGCCACGTTGGAGACTTCTTTACCTTAAAAACTTGTTCGTTTGATCAGATTTGTAGATTTCTTAACATATTACCACTACAACCACGTTGTAGGATTCTTTACTTTAAAAACTTGTTCATTTGATTAGTTTATAGAGATCATCAGATTTTTAAATTCATAAATTTAATTTGTGCTAATGGCTATCACTAGGTATTGAGAACGAATATACAATGGGCCATGGAAACATTAAGAAGGCATATGGACTCTCCATCTTAGAGAGGTATGAATCTTCCTTTTCAAATCCCTCCTCTCCATTCCTTTTTTCCTAAAACAAACTATAAAATACTATATTGCTATTATAACCATGTTGTAGATTTCTTAACATATTACCACTATAGCCACGTTGTAGACTTTTTTATATTAAAAACTTGTTCGTTTGATTAGTTTATAGAGATCATCAGATTTTTAAACTCATAAATTTAATTTGTGCTAATGGCAATTTTTAGACTTTTTCTGCATATTTGATCTTTTATGTGAGTTTGCGTGGTTATACATCATAGTTTTACAACTATTGCGGGAAAATACTTTATCTTGCAAACAAGAATAGTAGTTAGACCTTTTACACTAATACTTAGCGATACGTCAAATACTTGGGATCATTAATGGTAGTTAGCTAATGTCTTATTTAGTTCATGGCACACATTTGATGTAGGTTCCTTCTAAACTTTACAGGGCTCAACACACTCTTGCAAATGACCTATTGTATCCTCCATTGAGATTCTCTCGCAATGCCCACCCATAAGACCTCATTGTGTGTTACTTCCACACAAATGCTTACATAGGATCTCATAGTGCACCTGCCATGACCCTCCAAAAGAACATTTTGGGAGGATACCTCTTTCCTTTGCTAGTTTTCATGGCGAAATCACTTTTGTTTTGCAAAATGAAATCAATGAACTTGTAGGAAACAAATAGTTGTTGAGCTCACTAGTTATAATGGGTTAAAGAATAGATTTTGTTTGTATTTTGTTTTGTGATAAGGAATGTGCTAGAATCATTCTACCTTTCCTCTTTATTTACTTCCATACATTAGCTTAAATAGGCTAAGCAAGGTTGAATGAGAGGAATCATGTAAGTACACCATTTTATTTTCTTTGCTATGGCATATAAAAGACATATGAGGCATGAAATCGAGCCTCTTGAAACAAGAGTCAAATAAATAGACACCTTCTTTTCACCCATGCTTCGAGTTGATTTTACACCACACCTCTTGCAATGCATAGGCTCACTTGAAACTTTACAGAGCCAAACACATAATCCTTTCTCAAGACTTTCCCTTGCTTTCGCTGCACCCTTAGGACCTGTTATCGCACAGTTTGTAGGGTATGTTTAAGTAGCTTGAAGGCAAGGCTCAAACTGGCGTAACAGGAGCTTCCCCACCCAATGTCACCTCGATGGGGAGCTCTTTCTATTCAGGGTGGCTAATCCCAAGGGAGACGTCCCTAGTAATCTGGGGCTCTGAAGGAAAAGGATCAAGGGTTTAAGGCTCAAAGGTTAAGGTAAGCTTTCCCTTCACAGATTACTGCCAAAAAGATAGTCAAGGATGAAGGTAATCCACTGAGAAAGGCACCTATTTGCGAGACAAGGCAAATAAAACTAAAATGTGCATACAGTGGTTAGTACTTCAAAATATTAATGACTATCTTTAATACATATGAGCAAATAATAAATGTAATTATTGATGAAGTCAATGATTGCCAATAAAGACAAGAGGCTTATAATACTTCTTCAATAAATACAAAGAGATATTAGCATTCAATGTTTAATATCAATCCTTTACATATCACAATGCAATAAATGTGCTCATACATAAATATTGTTGTTGCTGCGTCATTATGCTACAAAGGTGACGTCAGCCCTAATTCTAGGTTAGTTTTAATAGACAATGAGAAAACGTTTTGCTAATTAAGCTAATGAAAATGCTCAACGACTCAAGGTCTATCAAAGGATGAGTCAGTCGCAAGTTTTAATGATAAGCAAAAGTTAAAAGAGGCAAGACGTCATCATCTAGCTAGGGTTAGTATGACGCTAGGGTTAGTTATGGTTTCAAATTAAGAGAGTTTGAAAGATTTGTTTGAACATCAAAGACTCAATGTTGCAATTTAAGACCAGTGCCTTG
>JASDQU010752069.1:15233-30951 GCA_032191745.1 Picea mariana
TTACCACCTTCACTTACCACCTACCTCTCCTGCCAACACCTGTCTTCCACTCAAATCACCCACTCACACCTATCCCCTAGCACTTTCATACCTCCGTATCACCACCTGCCATGTGTATCCCACTCCCGCTTCATGTCACATCTTCTTTCCACCTCCTCCTCTAGCTTCACGACACCTATACTCATTTCGCTTCCTCCTGTGTCATTGTTGTCCCCATTTCACCTGCCACCGCAACCTCTCCTCGGTCTCCTCATCACCTTCCTATGCCATGTCACCTCAACCATCATCTCTATGTTTCCCCTCTTGACCAATCATACTCCTCTCCCTTCACACTTCGACCCA
The DNA here is from genome assembly GCA_032191745.1 of Picea mariana. Taxonomy (NCBI): domain Eukaryota; kingdom Viridiplantae; phylum Streptophyta; class Pinopsida; order Pinales; family Pinaceae; genus Picea; species Picea mariana. Next base: position 15,576 of record JASDQU010752069.1, read on the forward strand.
CGCTTTCCCAGTCATCCTCCACTCTCGCCTCCTTCCACCTGGTCCTCGAGCATGTGTTGTAGCCTGTTGATCCCACACCAATCACCCTACCATGTTTGTTTATGTAATATCCCTAAGGTCAAACCCAATTGTAATGTAAATGAAAATGTACTTAAGTTGGTGAGTTGTCTTGATATCATTTTGTAAGCACATTTCACGACATAGTTTGCACATTCCAAGATACCGCATGCAACATCTTAAGTGTGCGCAATTGTGAGGCCAGTGAGATTTTGTGTATAAGTTATGTTTGATAGGTTGGTGAGCCAATTATTATAATATAGGATGCTTATGTTTTGATTAGGCCGAAGAGCCTAGATGTTAAAGGCTAGTGTGACTATTTTTGTATATGTCTCATATTTAATATAAAATACATCGTTGTGCGCAGACCGACCACAATAAAAGAGATGGGGGAATAAACTCCACTAGTTAGGGAAAGGGAGGGGATAAGTTAAGGAAAGGGGCTAAGCTAGGGAGCTTAAGCCAAAAATGAATATTATATTAATATTTATTTAATATAAAGTATGGATAATTATTTTATCCTAAGTTATAAAGTTGGGGACAAGTGGGCCAAAGTAGCTCCCAACATGATAAGTGTCAAGTTGGGGACATGCATACATATTGTTGGGACTTAGTTCATTTTCGATCATATTTTCCATCATTCAGACCATCATTCCTACTATCCAGTCAATCCTCCATGAGTATTCAGACAACCATTGAGCTATCCTTTGTATCTTCATGTCTGTACCTGAACCCGTATCCATAGCCATTTTTGTGTCGGTGTATCTAGTTAGCTTGGGATCTCTACTAAAGAAGAAGGTTGTCAGGCCCATGGAATATTGAAGAGGTTGGTTTTCAGGCCCATGAGAAATTCTCTAAGTGAGATAATTGTTGGGGATTGATTCCTGAAGGTGTTGAACTGCAGCTACAGTGCTCTGAGACTTCTTGTCTGGCCTGTTGCTAAAGCCTTGGAAGGGAAGTGAGGCTACCAAAGGACTGTTGAGCAAAGAAGGGGCACACTTCCTCGGGTGGGATAGACATGTGGGGAATGAGGGACTACAGGTTGTTAGTTTGATTTGGCACCTGAGACCAAGTCTTTACTTTTGTCTATGAGCCTTTATCCTGGTTAGGAATCCCTTTACCCAGGTGGAGTTTAATCCCATATTAAGGGTGACTCACTATTGAGAGTGATGAACAATGTATTCTAAGGATGGGAGGTTCATGGAATGTATACACGCAGTTGGTGACATTCTTACCAAGATAAGTGCCAATTGTGTGATAAATTTACATGCTGCATTGTTATAACTGTGTTTATTTTTATGGGTATTTCTTGTATATGCTGCATGTATATGTTTATTGTTATTCAGTGTGAATCCGTGCATTTACATATGTATTTGTGTGTTTACGTTTTTATATATAATGCTTCCACAAGAGTTCTGTGTGTATATATTTTAATTGCATCCAGTTCTAGAAACATTTATGTGGCATAGCTCAGTTAGATGTTGTGTATGTTACAATATGTTTCACAGAGAGAAAAAAAAGTGTTCTCTGGCGTAGCGTGGCCTGACATAAATGGATAGGGATGTTACAACATGGTATCAGAGCTTCATTTTTCAACACTGAGCTTGGATGGGCTGGGAAAGTTGAGTTGAAGCGAAATGTCATAGAGGATTTATTTTGAAGTGGCCAAATTTCGAGTTGCCGAGCATCCATGGTAAAAAGTAACAACAACTTGGCGGAATTGGGGAAAAGCCCCAATTTTTGTTGTTAAATTCATAGGAAAATTGAGAAATTTGGCCAAGTGGTGAGATATTACTGGTTTAATATCTATTCTAGCAAATTCGGACCTAGAATTGGTCGAATTCGAAGTTACAGTGAAGCCCTGACAGATGGAGCGAATTTAGTAATTAAAACTCTCAATTCGTGAATTGATTTTGGGTAAATCCATTCCAGAAATTTTAACCCACAACAATTTATTGTTTCAGAGGTTTATTTGGTGTTATCGGGGTGAAATTGGATAAATTTGGTAGTTGCAGAATGTCTATGGTAAATTGGGGAAAGAGTTAAGAAAAAGCCCCAATTTCTACAGCAAAATTCACGAGGAATTGATGCACATAAAAATGAATGTGCACAGGTGGGCATGCTAAAAATACATGATGCGCAGTGAAAATCTTATGATAGGTAAAATTTTCTACTGCATGGAAAGATATTGGTGTGCTGGTGCACGCACTAAATTCAGGTGCCGCGCAGAAAAATGTTACTGTGCGGGTGTGCGCGCTAAATTTTTCGCGTCGCGCAGAAAAATGTTGGTGTACAGAACTACGCGATAAATTAAACATTACACGGTGTGCACACACATAATAATGACGCACATGGTGTGTGCAGTGTTGGCAGAGCACAGAGGATTTTTCTTGGTGCGTGCGCAATGTGGGTATATGTTGTCACGTGACAGTTTAATTAGTTGTGCGCGCAGAGTTTTGGTGTGCAGTGTAGATGTACTAAACTATGGCATGGTGCGGCATGTAGAGTACAATGCACATGGAATATCAACGCGTGATACAAAAAAACTATGCGCAACAAGTAATATTTGAAGAACCAAAACTGTGCACGGTGAATATTGGCGCGCGACACAAAAGTAGTGTGTAGTTATTGGCGCGAAAAAGAAGTGATACACAGTGGTTTTAAAGTGCGCAAAGCACGATTTACCTTGTGTTGTTGTTGTGCATGGTGAATATGGGTGTATAGGTTTAAATTTGTGCATGCAAATTTGTTTGAAGGGTGAAAAACAGCAGAAAACCAGTGATTTTCTGCGACATTTTATATCATTTGAGCGTCATCTTTTTGCAGGGCATTTTTGAGTCCCTTAAGAGTGTTTTTAGCAATGAAAAAACCATGAGAAAAATGTGTACCAAAGGTACACTCTGTCTCTATAGCTCAAATAAAATATCTCGGAGAGATATTTCTAATGGTGTAAACCATTCGTCAAACAAAGCTTTTATGAGAAAGTTACAACACAAACAATGAAGGGTAAATTTTAAAACCCATCTAACTTCAAAGAGCCATAACTTTCTGCTCCGGAATCCGATTGAGGTGCAGAAGTAGTCAATGGAAATATATTGAACCATAGAATACATTACAAGATATGAATTAAATTTATGGGCATGTTAAAAGTGTATAATATGGAAAATAAGATACATGTAGCATATTAGTTACAATATGGTATTTTGGCCTAGAACTTCAGCAGGTTGTAACTAGCAGCCAAGAACCCAGAAAGAGATGAAAATTGGACAGAGTGTCCATAAGATGTATNCATTACAAGAGATGAATTAAATTTATGGGCATGTTAAAAGTGTATAATATGGAAAATAAGATACATGTAGCATATTAGTTACAATATGGTATTTTGGCCTAGAACTTCAGCAGGTTGTAACTAGCAGCCAAGAACCCAGAAAGAGATGAAAATTGGACAGAGTGTCCATAAGATGTATATGAGGAAACCCAATTGAACTCCTATGAAAAATAAAATGGAGTAGGTGTGAAATTTCATATTTACAATGCAGAGTTGCGCCAAGTTGAAAAATGAACAAAAAAATTAATGGGCAATTTTTAAATAGCCATAACTTTCTGCTCAAGACTCAGAATTGAGAATGGGAGTAGGCTTTGGAAAGGTATTGGAAAGTGAAATCTAAATATCCACCCAAAAAATTGATCTGGGTATTCCATGTTTCAGAAAATCAAAAGAAATAATTCTGATATATTATTGAACCAAAATGGTTCATATTTTTCATGAGATTGTTGAAACAGATAGTCTAACAAAGTTTTGTTGGCTGCACATTTTGTAGAGTTAACAACAAATAGATCAGATCAAGATCAGTGAAGATTCCATAGGAATGGAAGAGGCACAAGGGACTTACAACCAAGAAGATAAAATCAAAGAAATGGATGTCCATTTGGGCATTGAAGGAACAAACCCAATGGACATGGAGAAGGAAGAGATGAAAACATGAATATGGCAGAGACCATTAAAAATTTGCAGAAGGATGTCCAAAGAAATAAAGCTGATAATGAAAATATTATGAGAGCCAAGGAGCAACAGGATGACTTCAACATGAAGTTATTGGAGAGCTTGAACAAAATAGAAAAGAAATTGGATAAGGAGAATGGCTCAAGAAAATCAGGAAGTCACATGCCTTTTGATGAGAAAAGAAAATCAAGAAGTGTTAGTAGACATCACCATCACTCCCCAAGGCATTCCAATAAGAGGTCAGGAAGCAACTCAAGTCCATCCCCTATCAGAAAGCATAAGAGGTTTGGGGTGGATGAGCTACAAGGAGAAATGAAAAAAATAAAACCTCCTAAATTTGATGGTGAGCACAAGAAGGATGAAGATGCGGAAACATGGTTGTTGGGAATGAGAAATTATTTTCAATTGCATAATTATTCTTCTCATGCAAAAGGTAGAATTTCTATCTATCAACTCAAAGGATAGGCATCCATGTGGTGGGATCAACTTGTGCAGGTGCAGCGCATTAAAGATAAAATTGTTACTTGGAGGGAATTCAAGAAGTATTTTGAGAAGAAATACTTGATTAAGAGATGCTATGACAAGAAAATGAAAGAGTACTTTGAACTCAAGCTTGGGAGTATGACCATTGATTAATATGTGAGAAGGTTTTTAGAACTACTGAAGTATGTCTCTTTCATCAAGGATGAGACAGTTAAGATTCAAAGGTATTTGAGTGGATTGCCATCATTCATCAGTGAAAAAACATAGTATTATGATCCCAAGACATTGGAAGAGACCATAAGGAAAGATAAGTGACTTTATGATCAACAAAACTCAAGGCCAAATTTCCAAAAAGCTTGGGAAGACAAAAATAAATCCAAGGTGGATCAGAGGAAGAAGGGATATAAGCCACCATTCTTCAAGAATAATCCATAGGGACATCAAAATCCTAGAGATCCCAGAGCGATTGAAATAGGGCGTCAAAGGCCAAGGAAACCACCTATTCAATGTTGGGGTTGTAAAGGGGGTCATATGTTCAGAGATTTCCCTCACAGAGGTGAAAAATGAAGAATTGTTCACAATGTAAAGAAAGTTGAAACAGTGGGGGACATGGGCAGAAATGTACCAAGGATCTATGTAGCCCTAGATAGCAAGAAAGAAAAGTATCAGTCACATATGATTGAAGTGGAAGGTATGATCAACAATCAAACCATTTCTATTTTATTTGATTCAGGAGCTAGTCATAGTTATATAGATCCTAAGATGGTGGAAATTTTTCATTTTACAAGAAGCAAGCATGGGAAATCTTGGTTGGTGCAACTGGCTATAGGAACCAAAAGAAAAGTTAATGAGATGATTAAGTCATGTCTTATGGACATGAATGGGTTGAACACTAGGGAAGATTTGAACATCTTGCCTTTAGGTTCTTATGAATGTCTAATTGGGATGGATTGTTTGGACCAACATCATGCCATACTAGACTGTCATAACATGGCATTTACTTGCTTGGATGAGGAAGGGACCCTAAGGAAGGTGAAGGGAATTCCCAGGGCAGTAACCATCAGAGAAATTTCAGCATTGCAGCTAAAGAAATGTTATAGGAAATGGTGTCAATTATTTGCAGTTCACATGGATGAGACACCTAAAGATAAGGTGCCAAATTTGAAAGATCATGTAGTCTTGGAAGAATTTGAAGATGTGTTCAAGGAGGTACCGGGACTACCCCCAAAGAGAGATATTGATTTCTCTATAAATTTAATGCCAGGAGCAACTCTAGCGTCAAAGACTCCTTACAGAATGAGTACAACAGAGTTGAAGGAGTTGTAAATGCAGCTTGAAGAACTTCTAAAGAAGGGGTAAATACGCCCAAGTGTGTCACCTTGGGGTGCCCCAATCTTGTTTGTGAAGAAGAAAGATGGAACATTAAGATTTTGCATTGATTTTAGACAGTTGAATAAAGTGACTGTAAAGAACAAGTATCCTCTGTCAAGGATTGATGATATTTTTGATCAATTGAAGGATGCAAAGATATTTTCAAAGATAGATCTCAGGTCAGGATACCATCAGTTAAGGGTTAAAGAGGAATATATCAGCAAGACGACCTTCAGGACAAGGTATGGTCATTATGAGTTCACAGTGGTGCCATTTGGGTTGTCAAATGCACCAGTTGTTTTCATGTGTTTAATGAATGGTGTTTTTCGAGAATATTTAGACAAGGTCGTCATTGTCTTTTTGGATGACATTCTTATATATTCTAAGTAAGAGGAAGAACATAAACATCATTTGAGGATGGTGTTGCAAGTATTGAGGGAGCATCAATTGTATGCCAAATTGAGCAAGTGCTCATTTTATCAGAAGCAAATTCATTATTGGGGGCATATCATTTCAAAAGATGGGATAGCAGTGGATCCTAAGAATATAGAATCCATTAGAGAATGGTAAGCTCCAAAGAATGTGTCAGAGGTCAGATCATTCATGGGCCTTGCAGGCTACTACAGGATATTTATTGAAGGATTCTCAAAGATTGCACACCCAATCACTTCCTTACAAAAGAAGGGTGTGAAGTTTCAGTGGACATTGGATTGTGAAAAGAGTTTCAAAAACTTGAAACAAGTATTAACAAGTGCTCCAATACTAAGGATTTTAGACCCAAATGAAGACTTCATTGTATGCACAAATGCATGTAAAGAGGGACTTGGTGGATTCCTCAGGCAAAATGGGTTTGTTATATGTTATGAATCAAGGAAGTTGAAGGAGCATGAAAGACACTATGCCACTCATGATTTGGATTTGGCAGCCATAGTGAATGCCTCCAGGAAATGGAGACATTGCCTCATGGGAAAAAGGTTTGAGCTAAGAACAAACCATAATGGTCTGAAATATTTATTTGATCAACCAACTCTAAATGCTATGCAAAGACGATGGTTAGAGTTTCTAAGTGAATATGACTTTGATATAAATCATATCAAGGGAAAAGAGAACAAAGTGGTTGATGCACTCAGCAGAAGAGTAAAGGAATTGCATGCTACAACCATTAGCATGTACCAATCAGATTTGAAAGACAGAATTACAGAGGCTGCCAAATCAAATTTGCAATACAAAGAATTAGTGGAAAAATTACAGCAAGGTATTTTGCAGCAGAAAATTGAAGATTACAAGCTAGATAATGATGAAATTCTCAAGTACAAGAAAAAAATTTATGTACCAAATTCCCAGGAGTTGAAAAATCTGATATTGAGAGAAATGCATAATGTGTCTTATGTTGGGCACTCAGGATATCAAAAAACTATTGCAACTATCAAGAGCCAATATTATTGGACATGCATGAAGAAATAGGTTGTTGATTTTATTTCTAGATGTTTGTAATGTCAAAAGGTAAAGGATGAACATAGACACCCAACTGGTTTGCTACAGCCATTACCCATTCTTGAGTGGAAACGGGAAGTTGTAACAATGGATTTCATCACCAAATATCCCAGAACAAGAAATCAACATGATTCTATCATGGTAGTGGTGGATAAGCTTACTAAAGTTACCCATTTTGTTCTAGTTAAGCTCACTCACAAGGCAGCCAACATTGTTGATATTTATATGAAGGAGATTGCTAGATTACATGACGTACCCAAGACATATGTGTCTGACAGAGATCCAAAATTTACTTCAAATTTTTGGAAAGGATTATTTAATGGATTTGGAACAAATCTGAATTTTAGTACAACATATCATCCAGAATCAGATGGTCAAACAGAGAGGGTAAATCAAGTGATTGAAGATATGTTGAGGATGTATGTGATGGATAAACCATCAAAATGGGAAGACTACCTACACTTGGTAGAGTTTTCTTATAACAATGGGTACTAAGAATCTCTAAAGATGAGCCCATTTGAGGCACTTTATGGTAGAAAGTGAAACACACCGGTAAGCTGGGATAACCCAACATATAGAGTAGAGGTTGGGCCAGATTTGCTCAGGGAAATGGAGGAGCAAATGATAAAAATAAAGAAAAATTTAAACGTTGCCCAAGACAGGCAGAAAAGATATGCTGATAAGGGTAGAACTCACAGGGAATTTAAAGTGGGTGATCATGTATTCTTGAAAGTGAAGGCCAACAGAAGTTCCCTGAAATTGGGAAATTGTTCAAAGTTGGCACCTCGCTATTGTGGGCCATTTGAAATCCTAGAGAGGATTGGTCCAATAGATTATATGATTGCATTGCCTACATCTATGTCTGTTCATAATGTATTCTATGTATCAATACTCAAGAAATATATGCCTGATGCTAATCATGTTATTGATTGGAATGTGATTCAGGTGGAGCAAGAAAATGCCTTTCAAGTGCATCCGGGATGCATTCTGGACTGGAAAATCAAACTACTCTGAAATCAAGCCATGGGGCTTGTAATGGTCCAATGGACCTTTTACGGTCTTGAGGATGCTACTTGGGAGCATGAGGATGCAATGCAGGAAGAATATCCACATCTTTTTTAGGATTTTTGAAATTTTGTTGTATATGGGTACATGATGCATTGAGGACAGTGCATAAATAAGGGGAGGGGATTGTAATATCCCTAAGGTCGAACCCAATCGTAATGTAAATGAAAATGTACTTAAGCGAGTGAACTATCTTGATATCATTTTGTATGCACATTTCATGGCATAGTGTGTGCATGTACTACGCAGTAAAATGAGGAAGTTTGCACATTCCAGGATACTGCGTGCAGCATCTTAAGTGCGCACAATTGTGAGGCCAGTGAGATTTTGTGTATATGCTATGTTTGATAGGCTGGTGAGATATTTATTATACTATAGGATGATTATGTTTTGGCTAGGAAGGAGAGCCTATATGTTAAAGGCCAGTGCGCCTATTTTTGTATATGTCTCATATTTAATATAAAATACATCGCTACACACAGATAAACCACAATAAAAGAGACGGGGGACTAAATTCCACTAGTTAGGGAAAGGGAGGGGCTAAGTTAAGGAAAGGGGTTAAGCTAGGGATCTTAAGCCAAAAAGGAATATTATATTAATATTTCTTTAATATAAAGTATGGATAATTATTTTATCCTAATTTCTAAAGTTGGGGACAAGTGGGCCAAAGTAGCTCCCAACATGACAAGTGTCAAGTTGGGGACATGCATACATATTGTTGGGACTTAGTTCATTTCTGATCATCTTTTTCATCATTCATCCATCATTCAGACCATCATTCCTACTATCCATTCAATCATCCATGAGTATTCTGACAACCATCGAGCTATCCTTTGTATCTTCATGACTATAACCAAACCCGTATCCATAGCCATTTTTGTGTCAGTGTATCTGGTTATCTTGGGAGCTAGACTGAAGAAGTGGGTTGCCAGGCCCATGGGATATTGAAGAGGTGGGTTGTCAGGCCTGTGAGCAATTCTCTGGGTGAGATAATTGTTGGGGATTGATTTCCTGAAGGTGTTGAACTGCAACTACAGTGCTTTGAGACTTCCTGCCCGACCTATTATTGAAGCCATGGAAGGGAAGTGGGGTAGTCAAAGGACTATTGAGCAGAGAAGGGGAACCCTTCCTAGGGTGGGATAGGCATGTGGGGAATGAGGGACTGTAGGTTGTTAGTTTGAGTTGGCACCTGAGATAGAGTCTTTCCTATTGTCTATGAGCCTTTAGCCTAATTAGGAATCCATTTACCCCGGTGGAGTTTAGTCTTAGCACGGGGGTGACTCACTGTTGAGAGTGATGAACAATGCATTCTAAGGCTGGGAGGTTCGTGGAAGGTCTACACACAATTGGTGACATTCTTACCAAGATAAGTGCCAATTATGTGATAAATTTACATGTTGCATTGTTATAACTGTGTTTATTTTTATGGGTATTTTTTGTATATGCTGCATGTATATGTTTACTGTTATTTAGTGTGAATCCGTGCATTTACATATGTATTTGTGTGTTTACATTTTTATATATAATGATTCCACAAGATTTATACATGTATATTTTAATTTCATGTAGTTCTAGAAATATTTATGTGGCATAGCTCAGTTAGAGGTTGGGTATGTTACAGTATGTTCTGCAGAGAGAACAGAAAGTGTTCTCTAGAGTAGAATGTGTTGGAAAATATTTAACAAACAACAAATACTTTTCATTGATGGAAAGTACAGTAATGAAGATGGAAAAGATCATCATAATTATTAGCAACAGTGATCGTTGGATCAACAATTCAGAATTCTCGATGACTATCAAATCTCAATGTAGACATGAAGAGCGCACAGATATGGAGGATAGATCTCGGGCATTATATCTGAGCGCTAGGATCGACCATCATAGGATCCAGGAGAATCTGCATGATCTTTAAAAGTGCAAGGTGAAGAGAGTTCGTGAAATCTCGAAATATCGATGCAGACACAATGAAGACTTGCGAAATCATGAAAATATCATGACCATCAATACACCAAAAGACGTGGACCATTGATCTAAGCTCCATTTCGGAGTTTCACCTATCACAACATGGAGTGACAAGAACCTCCATCGAAGGAATCATGATATGAAAAATCGTGATTTAATCGCAGCTGCCAGATCAAGGTTTGTTCTGGACCGTTGACCCATCTCCATCTCAGAGCTTCGCGACTCGCGACATGGAGAGGCAAGAAACATGACCATCAAAATCGTAATATACGAAATCATGATTTAATCGTAGCCGTCAAATTAAGATCAGGTCTAGATCGTCGAATCATAGGATAAGTCACTGACTTGGAGTCAACGGAGCATGGTGTGGAAACTCGCGAGATGCAAGATCGCGATAAGATCTGGACCGTCTGATCTATGGAGATTTCAACCGTTGATCAGACTCAATGAATTTTATAAACTTGTGAGATCTGAAGCACCTTTTGGCACAGCCCGTGGTCACCACGTGTGGTCACGTGGAGGAAGGACCTAGTGTAGATAAGCTCTGCCTCAAAATTTTGGGGATTGCGTATGGGAGTGTCGAGACACTGGATCATACGAATGCCGAAATACCGAAAAGGTGAATTGTTTGTGTAACCGGAGGTCACCACCTGTGGTCATGTAGAGGAGGGAGCTAGATCAGCCAAGCTCCTTTTCAGAGCTCATGACATGGAGACTCAATATGTCTCATCGCAGAATCTCTGAATTGTGAAAGTGTGAAACGGGTAAATAACGACAATACTCTTCAGATTTAATCCAACGGTGCAGGTGAATTTGAGCATAATCGAAGGGCTACTATTGCACGACACAGTGAAACTGCCAGAAACCAGTGATGAGTTCTACCAGAGGACTCGAAGACACTTCAAGGTGATTGACAGAGGAGGTGAAGAGTCTCAAAGGATTAGCCAGTAGAACAAAGACTATTCATGGAGGCGATTGACAGATGGATGAGCGTTGAAGTCTGTAACTAAAACAGAAGGCATAAGCTCGAATGTACCAGAGAAGACGAGGAGTCTCAACTACCAGAGAGGTTGAGGAATCTCAGTAGAACAACCAGTGATGCTAGACGCGTGGTGGGAAGCACCAAAGGAGTTGAATAGTTACATGGAATCTGTCAGTGGAATGAGGATGATTCGTGGAGGAAATTGATAGTTGGATGAGGTTTGGAGCTTGTAACTAAAACAAAAAGAATGAGCTCGACTGTAATAGAGGAGACAAAGAGTCTCAACTGCCAGAGAGGCTGAGGAATCTTAGCATAACATACAGTGATGCTAAACGAGTGGAAAAACGACCAGAGAAGATGAAGAGTAACGATGATGATCAGACAGAGCACTCGAGTTATGGAGGATAACAACACTGTGTGAGTATGCAGAGGGATTGCATGCATTACATGCACAAGGTGCACAAAAGCCATAAATACACCGTACAGAGAAGAGATGTGGTTGTTGTTGCTGTTAGAGTTGTTGTTGTTGATGTTGTTGAAGGTGATTCATGCGTGAAGGAGGAGGGAAGTGCAGCACCTGAATTGAATAGAAGAGGAACTGTGTAGTGAATGGACATGGCACTCAGAGCATAAAAGGTAGAAGAACGAACAATGCAAGTCAGGTGTGCAGGAAGGCAGTGAGGCAGATAGAGAAACGAAATGCAGTAGAACAGTGATGAGACTGGTAAGTTGTTATTGAACACTATATCATTGTAATATGATTTAGTATTTCATATTCATAATCCAGGGTGGTTGGGAGGTGCTAGGGAGGACTGTTGTCCTCAGAGGTTCAAGTGGGTGCTTGAACATAGGGAGTTGTAGCTTCCTTCTAGTCAGTACTAGAGAAACCAGGGAGTTGGTGCTTCCTTCTAGTTGGTGTTAGAGAAACCAGGGAGTTGGTGCTTCCTTATAGTGGGTGCTAGTTAAAAATAGAGATTTGTTTCTCTCAGCAAGTTGCAGCTTGCAGAATAGAGGTTGTAGCCTCACAATGAGTTGGTGCTCATATGTATGATAATGTAAAGAATGTAAATAATACTTATCATATAAAGAGGAAGAGGCTTTTACCCTATATGGGTTTCCTTAGGAAATATTTGTCTCTGTGTTTCTCATATATGTGACTGATGCTGAATGTTCCATTGGTTATTTCCCTTCATTATTGTGATCATCATTGAGTGCTTTATAAATATTTTAAAAAGAAGCATAATTGTTTAAGTTCGGTGACAACTGATTCACCCCCCCTCTCAGTTTTTCAACAATTGGTATCAGAGCCAACCCCTTTTATCTAAGGGTAGATCCTAGAGCTTAAACATGTCAAGCCATGAAGGAAATTCAACCAATAAGGCCCCTCTATTCAATGGAACAAACTTTTCCTTCTGGAAAGTTAGAATGAGAACCTACATAATGTCGTTAAGTGCAGATGTATGGGATGTGGTAGATACTGGTTATGTAAAGCCAGTTGCCCTAGCTAATAAGGATGACAAACTAGAATTTAGCTTCAACGCTAAGGCTATGAATGCTATCTTGAGTGGGCTTGCAGAAGCAGAATTCATAAAATTTATGCACCTAGGAATTTCCAAAGAAATGTGGGAAAAACTCATTAGCAGCTATGAGGGTAATGAGAAGGTAAAGGATGCAAAGCTTCAAACCTACAGAATATAGTTTGAACAGCTGAAGATGAAGGAAGATGAAACTTTTGGAAAATAATTTCTGAGAGTAGAAGAAATGGTAAATGCAATGAAGGCACTTGGTGAAACAATTGATGAACCTTCCTTAGTTCAGAAAATCTTGAGATCTCTCCCAGAGAGGTTCAACCCAAAGGTCTCTGCTATAGAATAACTTAATGATATAAAAACCTTGGAGTTTGATCAATTGCTAGGAACATTGACTACATATGAAATGAGAATAGTTAAAGATAAACCCACCTCCAGAGAAGAATCATTTAAAGCAGACAAGAATGAGGATTTTGAGCCTGGTGAAATTGAAGCAAAATTTGTGAAGAGACTAAAGAAGGGATCAGGAAAATACAAAGCTAAATCGCCTTTCAAATGTTTCAACTGTGGTAAGATAGGTCATTTTGCAAATAAATGTCCCCACAAAGGAAAGGATCAGACATGTGATGATGAGGAGAAGTACAAACACATAAATTTCTTTAAAGAGAAAAACTTTAAGAAGAAAAGTTTGTGCGTAAACAATGATGATGATCCTTCAGATGATGAAGAAGATGACTCCTCTATTGAAGATAAACTAAATGAATTCATACTTATGGCCAAAGAGGATTATGATAATAAAATCATAGGGAGTGATGAAGAAGAAGCTGTGGTTGACATGGAAGGAGAACTGATTAGTGCACTGGAAGAGATTGACAGACTAAGAATCAAGAACAGAAAGCAAAGACAATTGTTAATACAATTCAAGAAAGATAGTAGAGAGCCTGATGAATACCTTGTCTTACTAAAAGTAGAATTGGAAGAGGCAAAGAAAATCGAAGAGATTCTAAAACAGCAGCTATTAGAAAAAAATGCAAGATGTGAAGCATTAGAACAAGAAGTAGTGAAAACGAGGAAAGAAATGGGGAAGTTTCAATCCTTGTATAATTAGAATCTGTCAAGTATCAAAGCCTCGGAAGGATTGGCCACCATTCTGAATCAGCAAAGGAATCCAAAGCTTAAAACAGGCTTGGGTTATAAAGAGGGATCAAGTAGTGGTAAGCCAGAAAATGAAGAACACATCAAGTTTGTCAAAAGTACAACTAATGACAATAACAATCCTATAGAAACAAAGGAGGACAATTAGCCGCCTAGGTCGAGTAAGGTAAAAGATGCCAGATCTGAATCTGTAGAANAAAGAATTCTTCTATGGCTATTGTTTCTATTGTGCTAAATTTGATCACAAAGCTGTAAATTGTTCCTTAAGACTTAGACATGAGCAATTAATATTTCAAAGGAATAAATACTTACCACAACAAAGAATGATTCATCCAAGTAACAAACCTTCACTGATTGACAATGGCCAAATTAAGTCCAGAGACACGCAACTAAAGAGGTCAAGAAATAATCAACAATCAATGAGTAGACAACGCTGCACCAATAAGTTTGACCTGTTGAACAATGAGATTGAATGCTACATCTATCATAACTATGGACACAAATCTATTGACTTTCGTTTAAGGCAATATGAACCAGATTCAAAATCTCCTGCTGAAAATGTCAAGTTTTGGAAGAAGAAGGAAAGTGACAAGTGTGGATTAGTGTTGTCCGCTCAAAGAAAAACAAACCCTTGGTATATAGACAGTGGATTCTCCAAACACATGATAGGATACAAAGGCAAGTTTCTATCTCTAAGTGAAAGCAAATTAGGAAACATAACCTTTGGAAATGATGCTCCAAGGAAAATAAAGGGCAAAGGGATGGTGAGCTTAAGTAATGGAAAAGGAAAAGCCCAAAATGTTCTACTTGTGGATGGGCTGAAACATAATCTACTCAATGTAATTCAAATGTGTGACAGAGGATGCGAAGTGTTTCTCACGTCCAAGGACTGCAAGATAAAGTCTGTAAACTCGGGACAAGTGGTGGCCAAAGGCATAAGGACAGAAAATAATGTATATGTGCTGAAAGAAAATAGAGAAGAATGTCATCTAAGAAAACATGATGAAAGCTGGTTATGGCATAGGAGACTTGGACATATAAACTTTGACCACTTAATCAAACTCAAAAAACTCATGGCAGTAAAAGATCTTCTGAGAATATCAAAGTCCCAAGATTCAATGTGCAAACCCTGTCAAGTAGGGAAGCAAAACAGGACACAGTTTAAGTCCAAGAGCTTTACTTCAACAGAGAAACCACTCCAACTAGTTCATATGGATTTATGTGGACCATCAAGACAAGAAGGCATAGCTTTCTGTGCCACCGAGGATGTGCCAC
>JASDQU010752069.1:57816-74738 GCA_032191745.1 Picea mariana
AAAAAAATCCATGAAACAATAAATAAAATATTATTTTCAATATGTGCCATCCTCACCAATAACTTTAAGAGTGACACTATTACTAATTTATTAATTGTAATATGTTAATTTATTAGAACTAGATTATCCTTCAACCTTTATTGTCAAAAATCTATTAACTATATTTTCTTATACCAAATAACTTTGTTAAAATGAAACTGATTATAATATTCAAATTATTGACCGAGTCCTAAAATTGATGTGACAAACATGTATTTAAAACCCTTAAAATAAATAAACATATATTTGACTGATGTCACAGAATATATAAACTTCATTCTCAAGGTAACCATCATTGTTGTTACTCTGTTTCAATGCATATAGATCCATCTCCCCCCTCTCCCCCTAAATATCTTTGTTTATGTATCTCTTGTGCATCTGTTATGAGATTTTGTGGATTTAGTTCAGCTTGAGATTATTAGATTAAGACTTTAATCATTCAATTTTCTATTCATCATTTCATGAAAAAATGAGAAAGGTATTTCTTGTTGGATTATTGTGTAGGTTGGTGATGAATTAAAAATGTTATAACAAGGTCAACTAAAGGCCACTAGATATGTTACACAGACATCAGGAATCGGTTATGTACCTTATCCCTTCTCATATTTACTTTTGAAAAAACATGTTAGTCTTATGAGAAATTAAGATGTTATATATCCCTCTGTATGACATTGAAGTACACTTGTTCAGTGGGTATTTTGACTGCTTGTCCATAGGTAGATTATCCCGTAGAAGAATTGGCGAATCGATTGGGGAAATAACTTAGAGGGATTTCCTTAGTTTTCCCAGGTGATTTCTTTCTCCTTTTTCATTTTAGGAAACTTGTATTGACTATGTAGTGTATGTAATTAAATCATGAGTGTTTGCATGCCTGTGATCAAGATTGCTTGTCCATAGGTAGATTATCCCATAGCAGAATTGGTGAATTGATTGGGGAAAGAAATTAGAGGGATTTCCTTAGTTTTCCTAGGTGGTTTCTTTCTCCTTTTTCATTTTAGGAAACTTATATTGACTATGCAGTGTATGTAATTAAATCGTGAGTGTTTTCATGCCTGTGATCAAGTTTTAGGTGGTTGTTTTTATGAATTTCCTTAGTTTTGCATGAGGTTGTGACTATTCCTAGGAACAAACACGACCAACCATTATTTATATTTAGAAAACTTGTGACTGTGGGATATAATCACTTGTTGTTTCACAAAAGAATGCAACCATACCTTTCTAGTCACTGATTGCAATTATACATGCACAACCAATCCATGTAGGTAGATTACCCTTTCAGTATTTTCACGGTAACTTTTGATTCCTAACTCCATTTGGGGCATGTCTTATACCATTAGAAATTTATGATTGATATATAAAAATTTCTAGTCATAATTTTTCATTTATTTGGCATGGATTGTTTTATATTTTTGGGTTTTCTTAGTTTTTGCTTGTTTGATTAAGTATTTCTTTTCTTTTGAAAAGTTGGTGGTGAGAATCAATTGGCCTGTGTGTTGATTTTTGTAGATTCTGGAGGTATTCCCACAAGAATCCAAGGTGTCAGGCATGTGGGAATATTTTTTGGCACCAAATCATCCTTTTGTTTTAGTGAAATCAACTCCAGGATGAGGTTAGGGCCTCATGGAAAATTTGATGGGCTTTGTGGGCTTGTGTGGGGGTGCCACACCCACAAAGAGGAATGAAATATTTTAATTAATTGTTTATTTTAGGAAGGGATCCTAAACTCACTCCTTAGA
Source organism: Picea mariana (assembly GCA_032191745.1). NCBI lineage: Eukaryota > Viridiplantae > Streptophyta > Pinopsida > Pinales > Pinaceae > Picea > Picea mariana. The sequence continues at coordinate 59,592 of JASDQU010752069.1, forward strand.
TTTTTATATAAAGGAGAGAAGTCATTGTGACATTCGTCCTTATGTAAGAATGGAGTTAGCATAAGTGAGTAAACACTTGTGCTAGGAGGTATGGTGATTTCAACAATGTGATTTTGTATCCACGGGTGATTTGGTAGCTTCAGAAAGTCAACAGTTATGTATATGTGATAGTTTTGTAGCCACAGGTTTTGGTATCTATAGAAAGTGGTAGTTTTGGTAGTCACCGGTAGTTTTGTAGCCGTAGGTTTTGGTAGCTATAGAAAGTGGAAATTTTGGTAGTCATGGGTGGTTTTGTAGCTGCATATTTTAGTAGATATAGAAAGTGGCAGTTTTGGTAGCCGCAGGTTTCAGTAGCTACAGAAAGTGGAAGTTTTGGTATTTGTGGGTGGTTATGTAGCATCATGTTTTAGTAGTTAGCATAAGTGAGTAAACACTTGTGCTAGGAGGTATGGTGATTTCAACAATGTGATTTTGTATCCACGGGTGATTTGGTAGCTTCAGAAAGTCAACAGTTATGTATATGTGATAGTTTTGTAGCCACAGGTTTTGGTATCTATAGAAAGTGGTAGTTTTGGTAGTCACCGGTAGTTTTGTAGCCGTAGGTTTTGGTAGCTATAGAAAGTGGAAATTTTGGTAGTCATGGGTGGTTTTGTAGCTGCATATTTTAGTAGATATAGAAAGTGGCAGTTTTGGTAGCCGCAGGTTTCAGTAGCTACAGAAAGTGGAAGTTTTGGTATTTGTGGGTGGTTATGTAGCATCATGTTTTAGTAACTACAGAAATTGGCATTTCTGCAACTGTTCAGTAACTATAGGAAGTGGCATTCTTGCAGCAGTTTGGTAGTTACATGAAGTGGCGGCTTTGTAACAAATTTTGTTTAGGTTTGGTTTTCTTATTTGTATGGTTATCGGAGGACAAGGTTGTCCTCGTATTTTTGGTGGATTTTTATTAGTTGGGAGGGTTGGTTCTTGCCCTCTGAATTTCTGAAATTAACAAGGTTACAGAACATAAATATGTGTTTCATGTATGTTTTGATGATTCATCTATGATCTTGTTGTTTCCCCTGCATATATTTTCAGTCAATAATTTTCATTGTAAAATTGTTCAGTGATAACATCTAGGGTTTTACTATTATCTCACTAGGAAGCAATTTTCAAATATGGAAATTAGTCACATAGAGTTGCATGTAAAAATTGACATGGTATTAGAACTTATGATCTAAAGAGAAGGGGATCAACTTTGAGACACATAGCTACTACAGTTGGTTGCAGATTTCTTGTTCTTGTTCTTGTTCCAGGAAGGTCACCATAGAGACTTGGTTGGTGGATAGTGGAGCTTCTCGTCATATGATAGGATCACATAAATCACTCACTAGTTTGACAGAAGAAAACTCATGATTGCAAGTGGAACTCAGTGGTAATTACAAGTATCCATTCAAGGGAGTTGGAACAGTTTCGGTTCATCTGAAGTTTGGAAATCCTCTCAAGGTGAGTGAAGTATTGTATGTACCTATACTAAAGAATAAACTACTCTCTATATCTTTGATGGAGGATAGAGGGTATGAAATGGAATTCGTAGATGGACAAGTTCTCCCTTGGCCAAGAGAATTGAGTCTTGACTCAATAGAGGTCATTGGTACTCGTGATGAAAGTATTTATAAGTTGACTAGTCAGCTAGCTCAGGCCTCGATGCATGACAGTGATAATATATGTGAGATTTGGCATAGGATATTGGGACACTTACGTAACCAATCCTTTATAGTATTAAGAAATATGGTTACAGGACTTCCAAAATTTGGAACTGAACACCAAGAAGTATGCAAAGGATGTGCACTAGGTAAGAATGAAAAGTTTTATTTCCCAAGTAATGATAGTAGGTCCAAGAAGATCCTAGACCTGGTACATTCATATTTGTGTGGACCAATGTCATTTCCATCTGCGAGTGGTTGCTGGTATTGTGTGATATTTATTGATGATTATTATAGGAGGACATGGATTTTCTTCATTGATACCAAGAATGAAGTCTTTAGTCGATTCAGGGAATTCAAATCTCTAGTGGAGAATTAGAAAGGGAAGAATATAAAAAATTTGAGGTCATACAACAGGGGTGAGTATACCTCCAACAAGTTCAAGAAATTCTATAAAAATGCAGGAATTAAGAGGGAGGTATCAGTGCCTTTCAACCTGCAATAGAATTGGTTTGTAAAGAGGAAGAATCGGACCATACCTGAGGCTCCCAAGGAAATGTGACATGACTAGGATCTACCCATGTTTCTTTGGGAAAAAGCATGCAATATTGTAGTTTATGTGCAGAACAAGAATCCTTATAGGATATTGGATGACAAGACTCTTGTGGAGGAATTCATGGGATTGAAACGTAAGATAGGGAATTTGAGGATCTTCAGTTATCCAGTCTACATACATGTCCCTAAGGAGAAGAGAATGAAGTTGGAATTGTGATGTTACCAACCACCTAGGCTAGGCCACGCCACACAAAAATCTCCCAATTATAGAGTTGATACCACATTGTGGCGTCCCCAACTTCCTGTTGGGAAAGGCCACTCTAAAAATTATGAATTATGATACCCTTAAATTAAATCATATATTATGCATATGAAGAGATAAGAGGAATAATAACAACATACAAAAACAATAATTCATACATATAAATAACAGATATTCCATGATATAAAACTCACAATCACATACACAGTAATTCAAATAAGCACATGATAGACACTTATCAACACCAACTGCATGCAAACCTTCCACATTCCTCCCAACCATAGACCACATTGCTCATAATCTCAACAGTGGGTCACCCCCGAGATGGGGATAAACTCTACCAGGGAAAAGGGAATCCTAAGCCAATACAAGGTCTAATAATCAACATAAATTCTTAGTCCAAGGTTCCCAACTACTGCAACTAGCCTACAATCTCTCATTCCCCACATGCATGTCCCACCCCAGGAAGTGTGTCCCTTCTTTGCTCAATAGTCCCTCGTCTTCCCCACTTCCCTTCTGGGGCTTCAGCAACACGTCAGACAAGAAGTCTCAGAGCCCTATAGCTATTTCCCAGTGCACCATGGAACAATTCCCAACAGTTTCTCACCCAGAGAAAACTACTCATAGGCCTAACAACCCGCTTCTTCAGCGCCAATCTTCCCAGGTACAAGCACATGTACGAGTTGGTATCATGGATGAGTGAATGGTCAACATCATGAATGAATGAATCCCTCCCCCCAAAGATGGGAAATTAATCTATATCCCCCAAATCGATTTTCTTGCATATTGTTTGAAAAGTAGGAAGTTTATCGTGGTTAAGAATGTAATATCCTAGGTTGAGCCCCAGTTGTAATGTACATATAGGATGGTGAGCTAGGATCCTTTTGGCCATAGTGCCTTTGTAAATATGTTTTGAGGCCACATTGCATGTGGGATTATTAGAACAGGGAGCCTGGATTGCTAAAACTCTTGTGTGCCTATATTGTAATTTGTAATTATACTCAAGATATCATTAATAGAGTACATCATTGTTGCAGACCAACCATACAAAAGAGATGAGGGGATAAACTTCACTAGAAAGGGAAAGGGGGCTAAGAGTATAGGAAAAGGGAAAAGCTAAGGGGTATTAATCCCAATGGAATATTATATTAATTTAATATTAATATTCCTTAAAGATAAAGTTATGGATAAAATATATCTTAAGTTTCTAAAGTGGGAACAAGGGGGGTTCCTTGAGTTCCATGTTTCATAAAGAACACATGCATATGTAATTTGGGGATATAGTGTAATTTCCCATCTTTTGGGGAGGGGGATTCATTCATGATGTTGACCATTCACTCATCCATGCTACCAACTAGTACTTGTGCCTGTACTTGGGAATATTGGAGCTGAAGAAGCAGGTTCTCAGGCTTGTATGTTGAAGAGGCAGGTTGTCAGGCCCGTGAGTAGTTTTCTCTAGGTGAGAAATTGTTGGGAATTTTTCACTGGTGCACTGGGAAATAGCTACAGGGATCTGAGACTTCCTATCCAACCTGTTGTTGAAGCCCCAAAAGGGAAGTGGAGAAGTCGAGGGACTGTTGAGAAGAGAAGGGGAAAACTTCCTGGGGTGGGACAGGCATGTGGGGAATGAGATATTGTAGGCTAGTTGCAAAATTTGGGCACCTTGGACTGAGAATTTCTGATGATTATCAAACCTTAGAATGGCTCAGGATTCCTTTTTCCCTGGTAGATTTATCCCTAGCTTGTGGGTGACCCACTGTTGACATTACAAGCAGTGTGGTCTATGGCTGGGAAGAACGTGGAAGGTCTGCATGTAGTTGGTGTTTGTTTCATGAGATAAGTGTCTATCGTGTGCTTATTTCAATTATTGTGTGTGTAATTATGAGTTTTATGTCATGGAATCTCTATTATTTATATGTATAAATGTTTTTGGTGTATGTTGTTATTATTCCTCATTTTTGGAGTGGCCTTGCCCAGCTCACGTCCCAATACAATCCAATCTATTGGGGACACTACAATGTGGCATTAGAGTTGTAATTGGGACATCATATAAACTCAGACACATGTGCCAACTCAAACTAACATCCTACAATCCCTCATTCCCCACATGCATGTCCCACCCCAGAAAGTGTGCCCCTTCTCTGCTCAATAGTCCTTCGAGTGCCCCACTTCCCTTTCGAGGCTTCGAAAACAAGCTGAACATGAAGTCTCAGAGGCATGTAGCTCCAATTTGGCACCTTGTGAAAACAATTCCCATTAGTCCTCTCACCTTGAGAGAATGCTCATGAGCCTGGCAACCCACTTCTTCAATGTCCTATGGGCCTAACAATCCGCCTCTTCAGTCCAGCTCCAAAACTAGCCATGGTCCTGGTACAAGTATAGGTACAAGTACTAGCAACATGAAGGTACAAATGACAACTAAGTGAGTGATAGACTGATCGATGAATGAGCTAAAGTCCTCCAAACTTATTTTCATTTTCCCAACTTGACACTTGTCAAGTTGGGAACTACATGGGCCACACATGGTTTCCCTCACATGATGACACGTTTCCTCATAGGGACTTAGGATAAAATGCATTATCCCCTACTTTTGACTTTAAATTTAGGAATATTTTTAAGACATTCCTTTTTGTCTTAAGCCCCCTTAGCTTAGACCCTTTTCCTAGACTCTTAGACCCCTTTTCTAGACTCTTAGACCCCTTTTCCCATTCTAGTGGAGTTTATCCCCCCCATACTCTTTTACATGGTTGGTCTGTAGTAGTGATGTGTTTTCATTAAAAATTGAGTGTGATTATATTTACAAAAATAGGCTCACTAGCCTTTCAGCTTCTGGTTGACCAGCCTAATAACCACATAGACACTCTCGCCTCAAAATACATATATACAAAGGAAGTCTAACCTCCAAGTATCCTATCTCACCGGCCTATATGTACAATTACATTATATTTACAATGGGGTTCATCATAGGGTTATTACATTCCCCTCCTCCTTATTTATGCACTATTCTCATTGCATTATATAGATATGTACAAAAAAAACTTCACAAATATTCAAAAATATGTGAGTATTCTTCCCGCATATCATCTTCATGTTTCCAGGTTGTATCCTCATGACCGTAACAGGTCCATTGGACCTTTACCAATGCTATTTCTCAATTATGGAGTAGCTTGAATTTCTGATCCAATATGCATACCGACTGAACTCGGAAGTCTCCTTCTTGCTCCACCTGAATCACATTCCAATCAATGACATGATTAACATAAGGTACATACTTTTTAATTAAATACACATGGAATACATTATGAATGCGCATAAATGCAGGTAAGGAAAGCATGTATGCAACTAGACCAATCATCTCTGGGATTTCAAATGGCCCACAATAGCAAGATGCCAACTTTGAACAATTTCCCAACTTCAGGGAACTTCTCTTGTCCTTTACTTTTAAGAACACATGGTCATCCACTTTAAATTCTTTGTGATTTCTTCCTTTATCAGCATAATTTTTTTGTCTTTCTTGGGCAACCTTTAAATTCTATTTGATTTTCACCATCTCCTCTTTCATTTCCTTGAGTAATTATGGTCCAACCTCTGCTCTGTCGACCGGGTTTTCCCATCTCACTGGTGTGTTTCACTACCTTCCATAAAGTTCCTCAAATGGGCTCATCTTTAGAGATGTTTGGTACCCATTTTTATAAGAAAAATCTACCAAATGCAAATAATCCTCCCATTTGAATGGTTTATCCATCACAAACATCCTTAACATGTCTTCTATAACCTGATTCACCCTCTATTCTTTCCCATATGATTCTGGATGATAGGTTGTGCTAAAGTTCATATTGGTCCCAAATCATTTGAATAATCCTTTCCAAAAATTTGATGTAAATTTTGGATCTCTATCAGACACAATTGTCTTGGGTATACCATGTAGTCGAGCAATTTATCTCATATAAATATCAACAATGTTGGTTTCCTTGTGAGTGAGCTTTACTAGAATAAAGTGGGCAGCTTTAGTAAGCTTATCCACCACCACCATGATAGAATCATGCTGCTTATTTATTTTGGGAAGCTTGGTGATGAAATCCATTGTTATAGCTTCCCATTTCAACTTAGGAATGGGCAAGGGCTGTAGCAAACCAATTGGGTGTCTATGCTCAGCCTTGACCTTTTGACATTCCAAACACTTGGCCATAAAATGAGCAACCTCTTTCTTCACACCTAGCCAATAATATTGGATTTTGACAGTTGCAATAGTTTTCTAGTAACCTGGGTGCCTAGCATAAGGCACATTATGCATTTCTTTTAAAATCATAATTTTCAATTCCTAAAAATTTGGCACATAAATTCTGCTTCAGTACATGAGAATTTCATCCTCTTTTAACTCAAAATTCTCAATTTTTTTTTGTTGAATACCTTGCTGTAATTTTTCATTTAATTCCATGTACTTTAGGTCTGATTTTGCAACCCCTAAAATTATGTCTTTCAAATATGATGTGTACATTCTAATGGTTCTAGCATGCATCTCATGCACTCTCCTATTGAGTGCATCATCCACCTTGTTCTCTTTACCCTTGATATGATTTATATCAAATTCATATTCACTAAGGAATTTTAACCATCTGCTATGCCTGGAATTTAGAGTTGGCTGTTCAAATAAATATTTCAGACCACTATGGTCTATCCTCAACTCAAATATTTTTCCCATGAGGTAGTGCCTCCACATCTTCAAGTCATGCACTATGGCTACAAATTCCAAATCATAAGTAGCATAGAGAATTTCATGCTCCTCTAATTTCCTTGATTCATAGAATACCACATGTTCATTCTGACTAAGAAATCCACCAAGTCCTTCTTTACATGCATCAGTGCATACAATGAAGTCTTCATTTGGATCATCAATATTTAATATTGGAGAAATTTTTAGTAAATGTTTCAAGTGTTGGAAACTTATTTCACAATCTAATGTTCACTCAAACTTCACACCCTTCTTTTGCAAGGAAGTGATTCGGTGTGAAATCTTTGAGAATCCTTCAATAAATATTCTATAGTAATCTACAAGTTCCATGAATGATCTCACCTCGGAGACATTCCTTTGTGTTGGCCACCCTTCAATGGATTTATCTTCTATGGGTCCACTGCTATCCCTTCCTCTGAAATAATATTCCCTAAGTAACGTATATGTCATTGGTAGAATGAGAACTTTCTCAAATTTGCAAATAGTTGATGTTCTCTCAATAATTGTAGCACAATCCTCAAGTGTTGCTCATGTTCTTCTTCATATTTTGAGAAAATAATTATGTCATCGAAAAATACAATGACAAAATTATCCAAGTATTCTCTGAAAATATCATTCATTAAACATATAAAGATAGTCGATGCATTTGATAACCCAAGTGGCACCACTATGAGCTCATAATATCCATACCGTGTTGTGAAGGAAGTCTTGTTAATGTCTTATTCCTTAATTATCACCTGGTGATAACCTAACTTGAGATCAATCTTAGATAATACCTTAGCATCTTTCAACTAATCAAAGAGATCATATATCCTTGGCAAAGGATACTTGTTCTTCATAGTTACCTTATTCAACTACCTGAAGTCAATGCAAAGCCTCAAGGTTCCATCCTTTCTCTTCACAAATAATATTGGGGAACCCCAAGGTGACACACTTGGGAATATATACCCATTCTTTAGAAGTTCCTCCAGATGCATTTGCAACTCCTTCAACTCTGGTGTACTCATCCTATAAGGAGTCTTAGATATTGAGGCTGCTCTAGGAATCAGATTTATGGAGAAATCAATATCTCTCTTGGGTTGCAACTTCGATATTTCTTTAAATACATATTCAAACTCTTTTAGGACTACATAATATTCAATACTTGGTACTTTTTCATTAGGTTCCTCCTCCATATGTTCTGCAAATACTTGACATCATTTCCTAAATTTTTTATTTAGTTGCAAGGTTTAAACTTCTCTGATCGTTACTGCTCTTGAAATACCCTGAACTGACTTCAGGTTCCCTTATTCATCCAATCAGGTAAAATCCTTATTATAATAGTCTAGAAATGCATTATGTTGGTCCAGTGAATCCATTCTGATTAGGAAGTCATATGATCCCAAAGGTATGATATTCAAATATGCCCTTGTTCTTAATCCATTCATGTCCATTGGGTATGCCTTAACCATCTCATTAATATTCCTTTTGGATCCTATTGCTAGGTGCACCATCCAAGGTTTACCAAGCTTACTTCTTGGAAAATGAAATATGTCCACCATCTTAGGATCTAGATAACTATGATTAGCTCCTTAATCAATCAAAATAGCAATGGTTTGGTTCTTGATCTTACCTTCCACTTCAATCATATGTGATTGAAACTTTGCTTTCTTGTTATCCAGAGCTACATAGATCCTAGGTACATTTTTTCCCATGTCCTCACCTATTCCAACTTGCTATACATTGTGAACAGTCCTCACTTTTTCACCTCTGTGAGGGAAATCTTTGTACATATGATCTCCCCCACAACCCTGACATTGAATAGATGGTTTCCTTGGTATTTTTTCCATTGTCTTTGTCATATGGGGTACCTTAGGAGTTGGTTTTCCTTGAGAATTATTTTGTAATAATGGTGGCTTTGTCCCCTTCCTCCTTTGTTCCATATCGCTCTTCTTCTTCTCTTCCCATGCCTTTTGTAAAGTTGGTCTTCCTCTATGCTGATCATAAAGGCATTTATCTCTCCTTATGGTTTCCTCGAGTGTCGTGGGATCATCATATTGTATCTTGTCGTTGATAAATGATGGAATCCCACTCAGGTACCTCTAAATATTAACTTGTTCATGCTTGATGAAAGAAACATATTTTAGCAGCTCTAGGAACCTCCTTTCATACTCATCTATGATCATACTCCCAAGCTTGAGTTCAAAGAATGCCTTCATCTTTTTATCATAGATTCATTTAGTTAAGTACTTCTTTTGAAAATACCTTTTGAATTCTCTTCAAGTAACCTTTTTATAATCAATGTGTTGCACTTGCATAAATTGATCCCACCACATTGATGCTTTTCCTTTGAGTTGATATATGGAAATTATTCCTTATGTCTATGAAGACTAGTTATGCAACTAAAAATACTTTCTCATACCCAACATCTAGGTCTCAGCATCCTCATCCTTCTTGTGTTCTCCATCAAATGTAAGTGGTTTGATTTTATTCATTTATCCTTGTAGATCATCCACCTCAAACTTCTTCTTATGCTTCATATTGGCACCAGGCCGAAGTGGAAAGAAGGATGATCATGGGGAAGAAAGCGTGTAGGAAAATGAAGTGACAACTGGAAAATGATCAGCATGCATGAATGCAAGAAAGCATGCACAGAGGAAAGCGACAGTTGGAGTGTTGTGCCTCTTTCGTCACCTTAGTGAGAAAAATAGAGGTGCTTGCAAGCTCAGTTGGGTCTGCTGAGTAGGACAGCTGCAAGGAAAAGAGTTAGAGAAAGAAACAAAAAATAACAATTAAGAATTAAACTAAGAAATTAAATAACAACTAAATTCATGAGCATAGGGACATAGAAACAAAAAGAACAATAAGACCCATGTCACCAATGATGAGGCTGATCTATTAGTGAAAGAATACACCAAGAAGAAAGGGGACTATGAGTCCCTTATTCCTCCAAGGGAGGGCTCTTGAACCCCCACTAGCAAGCTCTTCTTACAACAAATAAAAATGGAAAATGATGAAAGAACTCTTTGCAAATCCACTCAAAGGGTGAGATGGATTGCCCAATGCAATGGTGCAAATATACTTTTGGCAAGGATTGAGTCCTCAAGAGAATAATGGCAGCATAACTTTTCTTTGAATTCCTTGAAAAATGAAGGGTATCCATGGCCTTTTTATAGCATTCCTTTGAGCTATTGTTCAACCAGTTTGCAGTGTGAAAATGGGCTAATTAGGGCATTTCTAGGTCTTTGACTAGCCATCCAGTCGAATCCAGTCCAGATTTGAGTGTCAAATCGGTTTGGGAGTTGAACCATAAGTGGGTGGGAGGTCGACCACTCTCACAAATGCGTTGTTTCTCAGGTGCACAGATTTTTGCGATAACAGTCGCGCATCGTGCGCATGTGCACGATTTTTGCGTTCCTATTCCGTGCATGTGCGTGCACGCCCAGTGCCTTCATAGCGCCCTTCAATTTTTCACTACTTTGTATAGTTTTTGACCCTTTATGAATGATTTGATGTTAATTTAGGTCCATGGATGACTTCATCACTGTTTGACGATGTTGAGTTCTTGTAACCATGTGCGGATGAAATTTCAGTGATAACAGATGCCCCCTGATGGATGAGGTTAGGAGCACACGTATAGCCGTAATCCATCAATGTTTCTTCTACTGAGAGTGTTGTTGTAAGAGAGAGAAATAGTGGGATCATCTAGAGTGATCCGTTGGAGGGAAAAAGGGAACCGATAGAACCCGACCTTCCATGAGGTGTGTAAAAAAGAAAACTGTGTACAAACGAGGTGGGCATGCCCCATGCTCGTGTCATGTAACTCAAAAAGATGAATGAAGTGTTGGTGTAGACAACTGCAGCACCCTCGGGGGCGGTCATGATAAAGGTAGAAGACAATTCTGCAGATGAACGTACTCTGAATAGTAGGCAGTGATCATGATAATAAGTATCACCGATTATGTGGGCATTGATGGCCCAGCCAAGTTCAGAGGTCTTTGGCAAATGAAAGAACTAACTGCAATAGTCGCAAAGTAAGACCCACCGTAACATGAGAAAGTGTTGACGTTGAATGTTATGGGGGTCAACGACAACAAGGAGCAATTTTGTTTCCCCCTGTGTCGTCTGAGATCTCTCATTGGGTGGGTAATAAGAATCAAGGCATTGTCGCCCTTCTGGAAAACTGTGTTGATGTCGACAAAAAGGGGGACGCGACTCCCAAAAGCAAAGGGCTTCATGAAATCTGCTGGGTGAGGTGAGGAAGTGGAGGAGGTACATGGACAAAGTCAAGATGTAGGAAGAGTCAAGACTACCCTTAGTTGGAGGATATCTGAGATAAAAAGTGGCCGCAACCATTCAACGAGGTCAAGTGTTAGGGGGACGACAAGACCGGGAATAAGTTGTGCCAGAGGTGGGAAAAGGTGAACAAATTTAGAGGGCATAGGTAAGTGGCTAGTGGGATACTCTAAATATATGGACGATGCCAGCAAGGGTGGATGATAAGTAGTGCTCCAACCAAGGGTGACATGGGTTGCAGTTTGGCCAAAAAGGGGAAGCAGGTCGCCAAAGGTGACGACAAAAAGGTAATGTAATGACTGGAAATAAAGGCGTTTGTACAATAAATAATGAATAATTGGGGAGAAGTGTACAAATAAAGAAATGGGTGCCCCAGTGTGATATGGTTTCCCCGTATAGGGCATAATTTTCTCGGAGAACTGATGAAGGGTGGGGGCCCCATGGGTGGGTTTCTGTATGAGGTAGGTGAAATGAAGGGAGATTTGCAGATGGGTAGACGGATTGTGGATGAAATGGAGGGTTCATGCTACTGCGGAGGTGCAGCCTGACCATAGAACCGTGGAGAGATAATATGGGAGTCTGTTGGGAAAGCTATCAAAATGAGGAGAAGGAGTATGTGGTTGATTCGCGACATGATGTAAGACTATCGGGACTCCCATCCCTAAAGGGTTTTTGAAAAACAGCATGAGTGTCAGAAGTGCCATAAGGTGCTATGAATGGGACAACTCATGTGGGTAAGAATGCTACCAGGTGACAGTACCGAAGATGCAAATGGAGGTGGGTAATGCAGAGCCAGGAATGGGGATCCTAGAGGCAAATGTCAGAGGGTGTGACTAAAAATGTAAGTGAGATACAGAGGGAATGACTACATGCCAGTGTTGAGTGTATACCTGAAGGAGTTGCGTCGATGTATGATGACCAAGTACCTGCACACATGAAAACTAAATACCCGACGTGAACAATATCTAAAGATAATCGAATATATGAGCATGTATTTGATAAGTGTGAATATGTGTATGCGTACCTGATCAGGGTAAAAAATGGCGTCCCGGGGGCTCAGGATGAAAAGAGGCCCAGGGACTGTTGTGATGTAGATGATGAGATGTTGATCCCGTGGCTGAAGACATATCAAGAAATGGACACTGTGGGCTCCCGGAATGGTGAGTGGAAGTTGGGAAAAAAGGCCTATATATAGTTGTAGGGCCCATATTGCCACCTCATTTGTACTTGTTGCGATAGTGATTGGACAAGAAGCATTCAGAGGAGATTGTGAGATTCTGGGAGGACGAGGCATCCGACTAAGGACCTGCGAGCGTCAGGTTAGTGGTCTGATCATTTTGCATAGAATTAGGGTTTTATTTTTTGGGCAGGGGTTGTACGGAGGGTTGTACAGGGGTGGTTAGGGGGTGTGGGCCCCACATGCGCAAGCGATCTGGTGATAGGCACGCATAAGTGTGTGCCTGCCCACTGAATAGTCATGCATGTGAGCACTGGTAAGGCAATAATGGGTGCGCACTATGGGTGTGCCTATTGGTTGAACAGGCACGCACATGTGCATACCTATCGATTGAACAAGCGTGCACATGTGCACGCCTGTATAGTGAACAGGCGTGCCTGAGAGCGCGCTTGTGTAGTGAACAAGCACATCTGAGAGAATGCCTATGTAGTGAATAGGCACGCATATGTGCGCGCCTGTGGGGTGTACAGGCGCGCATGTGTGTGTGCCTGTGGGTTGAACAACCGCATCGTGGAGGCAAGGTTGATGGGTGTAAAATTGTGTCTTGTTGATGTTTTTGATTGTCCATGTGGTTGACTTAGGATGGTTTTATGTTGTGTAGGTGAGCTGTGTGCACGATGCCTATCGGTTGGCGAGAGCAGGATTGGTCCCAGTTGCGAGATGTCGTGGCTATTGAGGAGCCAGACATATGTGTGACTTTGGTACCCTGTGGGCTGCTGAAGTTCTTTGAGTGCCCCTTGATACAGGTGCAGGAGTATCTCCTGCAGTTTCTTATCTGGATGTGGAGTCCAGACCTACACTACTTCATAGTGCGGGGAGAGAAGATTCCCTTCATTGTGGTGGAGGATTTGTATTTTTTGACTGGGCTCCCATTTTGAGGAATGCCCTTACCGGCGGAGCCAATGCTACCTAGAGATACATCGCTCACAACGGTGGGCCGGAGATATTGTTTGGAGCCGAACTATATGTCTGGCACAGTTGTGAGCATCGGGGTGATGGATGCCCTAGCGCATCGCTGTATAGAAGCGATGATTGTGAGAGTGTATGGCTCACTGGCGACGCAGCAGATCAGCAGTGGCCAGCTGATGGTGATGGAGAGAGTGTTGGCCAACGAGAATTTCGCTTGGGGGTTGACGCTGCATTCCAGGATGGTTGGGCAGCTTGACCACTGTCAGTCCACGGATACGGGAGAGTTTGCCTTCGGTTCCATCCTGGTGGTCTGGTTTCTAGAGAGGGTGTCAATGTTGCACCCTAGGATTCTATTGGGTGCACCTAGGGTGCAAGAGACATGGCTGAGGTGGTGGTCGATTGTGTTGCTTTTCCATGGTGGTGGTGAGGGTGGTCACTTCTTCACTGTAGAGGCGGCATAGGTATGGTGGCAGATGCCGCAGGTGATATTACGGTACCCCTATGCCGGGGTTGACTTCTGGGAGGATCCGGACATGGTGCTACCTCCAGGGTAGGTGTTTGACCATCGAGGTATGTTGATGATGTTGATATGTATGTTTTTGTGTTTTTTGAGATAGCATGTCATATGTATATGATATAGATGATGATACTATCTTTTGTTGATTTGTATGTGCAGATGTGGCATCTCGTGGGCGTGAGGTTGAGTTGTAGAGAGCATCAACTCGTCAGGAGCTGGACAGACTGCCGCGGGGAGAGAGACGTCGGCGTGAGGATGCCCCGGTGCGACCAGCTGAGCTGGAGAGGGAAGCGAGGAGATGTTGGTTTGATGACCCTGGTGCTGGGCCATCACACGCTCCTCCGGTAGCTGCCGGAGTGGATTTCGAGGACATACGCTGTCGTCTAGAGGTGGTGTTGCAGGATGTGCCTGAGGGCATATGGTCTCACATCCAGGATGAGAGTATCCTGGAGCAGTGCGTGGGGGTTTCATCGTCATGGCGGGCCATAGTACGACGAGCATCAGTGGTTGGTGTTGCGATGACCGAACGACTGTTGTCGGGGCAGGAGGGACCGGTAGGGGGTGGACCACCACCACCTGAGGGAGGGGTGAGTGGTGGCGGGCCGCCACCACCTGAGGGAGGAGCAGGCAGTGGTGCTCTAGAGGCACCATGAGTGGTGCTCCATGTATTGATGTATATATATTTTTTTGTATATAGGCTGGTGAGCCCATTTTGTACTGAGGTGCTTCATTGGCCTGCGAATAGTTGTATTTTTTGTATGTAAACATTTGGATGGAATTGTGGACCTTTCGATATATACATGAGTATACATTTTTGAGATCTATGTGGTGTTTACATGTGTTTTGTTAATGTATTGATGATGTCTAATCTATATATGTGATGATAGTTTGTGTTATATGTTTATGTATGTGTCGAGGCAGCTTGATGTGATATATGCCAGTCTAACACAATATTAGCTAGGTTATCCATAATTT
>JASDQU010752070.1:3010-13895 GCA_032191745.1 Picea mariana
GTCCTAAATGACAAGTTGATGACTCTTCCCGATTACAAACAGAAGATGGCCACGGTGGCCAAAGACAGTTCCAAGTTTTCGGGAATATAGGGCAGTATAAAAAGTAAGGCATTCTTAGAAACTTTGCATCCAGACCTCACCATACAGCACAAGATCAAGTATATTTTCATCATCAAACTGACTTTTTCCAGGTACACAGAGGTGGATGAAATATACATGAGACTACTCAAAGTCACCATTCCCAGTCAGCTAAGATGGGAAGAGATTTGCAATTTGATCAAGTAGGAAATGAGGTGTACAAGTTGAGTCAGAAAGAAGATCAGTTAAAGTCATGTGGGTGACTCACCAATGGCCTTCCCCAGAATCAACATGAAGAATTCAACACACCATCAACAGTTCCTAAATTTTTGTATCTTGTTAACTAGTTAGTTAGATTCAGATTTTTCCACCTCCTAATAATTAATGACATGGTCGTTTGTAATTTTGATTATAAATACTTCAAACTTTAAAGTACTTAGGGTTGATTGTTATGTCCCAGCAAGCTGTAAGCACTGTAATTTTATCAAGAGATCTTCCAGTAACATAAAGAGATGTTTCATAAGATTCATGCATGTCATTTGTTGGTGAAGTTTTCTATTCTTAGTTGAATGTGTATCTCTCTTAGTTATCATCTTGTTTTCTAACCTGATCATTTAAAAGGAGTTAAAGTTGTAGAATTTTCCTTTACGTACTATGTTCCTAGCTTTTAAATATCTAAGTGTTTTTCTTCTTACATTGTATTCAAGAAATTCTTAAATGCTTCTTGGTTATAATTAAACAATCTCGCCTTTTTCTACTATCCATCATTTTATTTTTAAAGAATCCAATAGATGCATTATCTTGCCCTGTGAAAAGAATATTTACATCTGTTCTCTGATATCTACCTTTATAAAAGAGACCCCATAGCCCAATGAATGCGTAAAAACCTTTCAACCATTTTATAAAAACAAACAACTCGGTTATACACATTTTAACTAGCCTAATATCTGACATTAAAACAACGTTATATCTTATAGAGAGATCCCTCTCTGAAACTGGCAGGGCTGGATCCCAATTTCGAAGTGGTTGGATAAGCTTACCTCTGGTAAGTTTCTTCTACTTTCCAACAACCTCTGGGAATTTACAGAGTGATAACATAATTGGCGGCGACCAAACTGGGGAACTGAACAAACTTTCCATCCCTTGTTTTCTTTCCCCTAAGATGAAGGAAACTTTATCTCTGAACTAATCACAAACCCTAAATTCATATAGAGATAAGGTTGAGAGGTTATTAAAGTTTATGTATGTTAATTAAAGATTCCTAAAAATAAAAAATAAAAAAAAGTCATCATCAACATTCTGTCTCCTAGCAGAGTTTTCACTATATCTCATCTAGACCCAGAACCTGTAATAGTAATAGACAATCCTGAAAAATTACTCAGGAAGAAAAACACTGCAAAGGTTTCTGGGAGTCACAACCCACTTCTAAGGTCCCCTTCTCTCCCAGAGAAGTTATTTGCTCTTCAAGATCTTGAGTTTGATATATCCTTTCAAAAAAGTCTTTCCAGGACAAAATCTGACAGTTTTTCTAGTGAAACAGTTTTAGATCAAACCATCTTTTAGCCCAGGACCCCTGAAATACTCTCTCCCAGAGGTGAAGTTTATCAACGTTTTTGCCCCAAATCTGATAAGCTTGAAGACCTAGTTGTGAATATTGGTCAAGCCTTAGACAAACTCCACCTTCAGCAGTTAGTAAAACTTCCTATTTTAACTATTGTTGCAGCTTTTGTTAAACCTAAACTAGGTCACTCCATTCCTCCCAGCCTTTCATCTTCTACAACTTCAGTCACTGCCTCTCCTATCACACAGGTTCTGGTTCAGCCTCCTCTACCAATCATGGCAGCAATATATGCTCCATTGGTGTTGGTTTCCCCTTTACGTGACATGCCTCAAGATTATCAAACCAAACTCCCTCAGTTTGATAGTACTGGTCCTCTAAATGCACAGAAACATGTCGACAAAATGAACGATTATTTTGATTTGCAGGAGGTGGATGAAGTTGATGTGAAAATGAGACTATTTGCACAGAGTTTGACTGGAGATGTAAAAAAGTGGTTCAAGGCCTTACATTCTTCTACCATAACTGACATTGCTATTTTTCATCGAGCTTTCCTTGACAGGTGGGAAGTGAAGAAAAATCCTCTCCAGATCCTGTCAGAATATGAGAACATCAAACAAAACCAAGGAGAGACAGTGCAAGATTATTGCACTCGTTTCAACAATCTATATAATGCAATTCCAATTGATATCAAACCACCACAAGGTTTGGCATTAATTAAATTCCCTGATGGATTTGACGCATACATGTCTTATCAGTTAAGGGAGAGAAATTCTACAACTCTGGAAGACATGCAGAAAAGTGTCATCAGTGTAGAAGCAAATCTTTTGGCCGGAATGGCCAGGCAGAAAATAGAAAGGAGGGTCACTATCAAAGAAGAACCTTCTACTTCCTCATCAGATGCCAAACTAGATTCTTTAGCTAGAGCTATGGAGAAAATGATGGAGAGACTCATTGTAGCTGACAGAAACCCACCTAGGGAGAACCAAGCCACTCCTCAAATTCGAAACCCAAACTTCAGAAGAAATCCACCCCAGATCAGGAAAAGAGATCCTAGAGATCAAAGAGAGAAGAGGGGCCCCAATCAACATATCAAACCACCCCTCTAGGATAATTATGTTGATGATGGGGAGGAGGAAATCGAGGAGTTTGATGAAACTCATATAAACCTCATGGGTGATCATGATCACGAACATGAATCCATTTTCCTCACCCAGAAAGAGCAAGAGATGTTTCTCCTTTCACAAACAGAGGTCAATGAGGAAGTTGAGGAAACAGAACATTAGGCCTTTGAGAATGCTATAATGGAGGTTCACGGGCAGTATAACCTGAGGAGAAAGAATTCAAATGAGAACTCTCCGAAGAAGGCTGTTGAAACCAAGAAAGCCTCAGAAAACCCTCCCAAGAAAGTCCTTGAGAGAAACAATGTTGAACCTCATACACAAAAAACTCCAGAAATACTGCAAAGAGAAAATTAGATTGAAGTTTCATCAACCAGAAAACCAAGGGCACTTGGTCACATAGCTCTGATAGATAAACCAGAGGTACAGATCCTAAGCAAATCTTCTACTACTTTCAGCCTTGAAGGGGAACTAGCTAAATTGAAGATTCTCATTCCCCTCTCTGAGCTAATGAAAAAGAACGCTTACAGGTCTCAGGTGATTAAATATTTAAGCATCGAACCCAAGATAAGCACTAAGGCTTTGAATGTTGGATCTATAAATCACTCTGACACAGTAAATATTGCTGATGATCGACTAGAGCTCTTGTTTGGTCCTGAAGTTGATGGTCAAACTGATAATTGTGTCGTGGCCCCTTTTCACATCAGCCTAAACATCCATGATCTAATATTACATAGCGCTATGCTCGATTCGGGTGCCTCTAACAACCTAATGCCCAAATTTGTGATGGAAAAGTTGGGACTCGAGGTCACCAAACCCTACAAACATTTACATTCTTTCGACTCCAGCAAGGTTAAATGTATAGGCATGATCAAAGACTTTTGCATTACATTAGCTCAAATCCCAGCAAAGAGTATGGTAATGGATATAGTAGTTGCAGAATTTCCCCAAAATACGGTATGTTACTATCAAGATCATGGGGAGATAAGCTGAAAGGAACCCTGCAGCTAGATATGTCCTACGCCACCATCCCGGTATTCAGACAGCAGAGGAGACTATATAGAGAAACCTTGATGAAGTATATGGTCAGTAGTTAGGAAGAGCCACATAACTATCCATTATACTCTACACACTCTAATATGGACTCTTTCATTCTATACAATGATGGTGACGTGGAAGAACAAATTTCTCAGTTGGAAGATGATACACATGATTCGAAAGAAAATAAATCAATCATTGAGGAAAAAAAGGTGGAAACGGTAGAGAGGGAGGAACTGCTAGCAGATTTTTAGTAAAGAAGGAGTTGGATCTGGAGTTTGGTTGCATAGTCATAGATCAAGGTATTACGAGAGTCATTCTTACAAACTAAATTTTCAATGCACTAAAAATGTAGCTGAGTACGAGGCTCTGATGCTCACTCTGAAACTACTAAAGAAAGTTGGTGCCAAACAGATCATGGTAAGGGCTGATTCTAAACTGATTATCAAGAAAATCAAAGGTGAGTATGTAGCTAAACACCCCAGGCTTAGGGCTTATATAAATGTTGTTTTGGATGCTCTTCAATGCTTTACTAAAATCGACTTTCAGGTATTGCCTAGAGGACAAAACATACTGGCAGACAGGTTGGCTACGTCAGCAGCTACCTGTAAAAATCCTTTTCATCCCACTCACAAGTACACAATGGAGGTGAAGTGAAAACCAATCATTCCTAACAAAATCAGATACTGGAAAGTATTTGGAAATGACGATCAAATTGAAGACTTCCTACAGTGTAAGAATGATTTCGAATGTACAAACATAGATTTAGAAAATGATGACGAGATTGTAAATAAATCTGTTTCTGAAAGTGGTAGTGTAAATAACGTAGATTCCAAAGATTTCAATGAAAGTAAATTAGATGCAAAGGAATTGAATGAAAATGAGATCGATTCTGGTATTCTATAGCTGAAGAGTAATGTGTTACCTAGAGGTCTAGTTCCGCTAGAAGACTTTTTCGATTTTAATGACGTAGCCAAAAAATCGAAAAATTGAAGCTAGTGGTAAAGAGGTTGAAGAGTGCAACATAGGAACAGAAGAAAAACCCAAGATCATAAAACTTTCCAAATCTCTACCCCCTGAGAAAAAATGAAAATACATTGAACTTTTTAAGGAATATGTGGATGTTTTTACCTGGGGTTATGAAGACTTAAAATCCTACGACACAAGTTTCATACAGCATCGGATTCCCATAAAAGAAGAACAAAAACCTTTCAGGCAGAAACTTAGGAGAATAAATCCCAAGTTACTTCCCCTGATAGAGAAAGAAAACAAAAAGATGTATGATGCAAAAATCATAGTCCCCTTGATATTTTCCAAATGGGTTTCTAACCTAGTTCCTACTAGGAAGAAAACTGGTGAGATCATACTTTGCATAGATTTCATAAATCTGAACAAAGTCTCTCTTAAAGATAATTACCCTCTTCAAAAAATGGACCACATTTTACAAAAGGTGGTTGGGGCCAGTAGGATCTCCTTACTAGATGGTTTCTTGGGCTATAACCAAGTCCTTGTCCACCCAAAAGATCAAGAGAAAACAACATTCACTACACCTTGGGGAACCTTCATGTACGTGAAGATGCCTTTTGGATTGATGAACGTTGGTGCCACTTTCCAAAGAGTAATGGATATTTCTTTTGTGGATGAAATGGGGAGATTTATAGTCATTTATCTAGACGATGTGACTATCTACTCCAAATCCAACGAGGAACACTTGCTATACCTCAGATGTGTGTTTGAGAAGTGTAGGAAATTTGGGATTTCATTGAATCCTAAGAAAATCCTTTTCGAGTTAGAGGAAGGCAAACTGTTGGGACACATAATCTCGAAAGACAGAATTAAAATATATTCCAGCAGGATAGAAGCCATCCAGAAGTTGGACCACCCTAGGAAAATCAAAGAACTACAATCATTCATTGGAAAAATAAATTTCCTTAGAAGGTTCGTACCAAACTTGGTTGAACTTCTCAGGAACATCGCTAATATATTGAAAAAAGACACAAAAATCAAATGGAACACTGAATCCAAATATTCATTTGAGCAGGTGAAACGTGCACTCACCCAAGCCCCAGTTCTGATCAGCCCATATTACACCAAAGACATTTATCTTTTCTCTTTTGCATTTGAACACACCATAGCAGTTGTGATGTTACAGAAAAACAGTGAAGGGTACAAACAACCCATAGCATTTTTTAGCAAATCTTTGAGAGATGTTTTTTTGAAATATAACATAATAGAGAGGCAAGCTTTCACTCTGGTGAAAGCCATAAAGGAGTTCCGAGTCTATATTCTTCAATATCACACGATTGCATATGCTCCAAATGTAGTGGTTAAGGATATCCTGACCCACAATAATCCAGATGGTAGAAGAGGAAAATGGATTGCGGTTATTCTGGAATGCGACATTGAAATAACACCTACTAAACTGATCAAAGGACAAGGTTTGGCCAGGTTAATGGATGAGTCTAATTTTCATGCTCTAGATATTAATTTTTTTGCTTTTGTTGACGAACCGGAAGAAAAGGTGACTCCAAACGTAAAAGAGGTATTCTTAAACTCCCCTTGGTACGCAGACCTCATTTTTGTGCTCCAAAATCTACAAGCTCCTCCCAGTTTAACTAAGACAAAATCCAGATTTATTAAATTGAAAGCATTGAAATTTTGTATCCTAGAAGGTAATCTGTATTGGAAAGACCTTGGTGGTATCTTGCTTAATTTCCTGTTAAAAGATGAAGCTGAGAAAGTTCTTCAAGCTTTTCATGCAGGAGAATGTGGTGGGCACCTGAGCTGGAAGACTATTGCTAACAAGATTCTGAGAGTTTGTTTTTACTGGCCTACTTTGTTTGCTGATGTCCACCAGAAGGTTACTTATTTCCACAAGTGCCAGATTTTTTAAGGTAAAAAGAAGCTTTTTCCACTTACTATGAAACCTATCTCAGTTGAAGCTCCTTTCCAACAATGGGGTTTAGACTTCATTGGTGAAATACATCTGTCCTCCTCAGTCCAACACAAGTGGATCCTCATGGCCACATACTACTTCACCAAGTGGATCGAGGTTGTGCCATGCAGGCAAGCTAATGACTTTGTTATCATCAAGTTTTTAGAAACTAACATCTTGTCTCGTTTTGGATGTTGAAGCATTACTTGCCTCCCGAATAGAGATCTCATGAATCCATTTTTCATCATATATACCATTTCCCTTTTCATTCAGGTTTTGTGTGGGTGACATTAATCAGATGGTTGAAGCCTGCAATGAAGGCCCTAAGCCACTAATCAATGCCACCAATTTCGCAAAATAAAAACAAAAAATAGATAGCAGCTATAAAGCAAATGAAGGAAAACCATTGCAGACATCATAAAGCAGGTTCTTGGCACTTCACAAGGAGAGTACCATCCCCAGGTGGAGCCACTGTTATAACCCTATAATTTATAGGATCATCTGGTGACTGGAAAATTTTCACTATCGATGTATGTTATCTTGCCAATAATATTTCATTCATGAAAATTATTTTAAAAAGAAAAAAGAAAAGAAAGAAAAATGTAAAGAAAGAAAAAAGAAAAGAAAAGAAAAAGAGTAAAAGAGGGCATAAAAGAAAATGGATAAAATCCCCATGTAATAACAATGACTTAAATCCATACAGTTTAATCATGGTTAAGTCTTTTTTAATTTATGTTGATAGGTCTAGTGAATAAGCCTGGTTGAACTGTTTAATCTTAACAAGGTACTTTAATCTTAACAAGGTACTTAGGTTAGTTAGTGAATAAATTTGATCAAACTATTCAATCTTGATCAAATAGTCCCAGGGTAGAGTAATTCCTTAGCCCAACAGTCTAATCTGGGCTAAATGAGTAGTTAGGCACGATAGGATATAGCTTAGCCAGTCTTTCCTTCAATAAATATGCTTGATCTTCAATACAATCCATAATTTTGATGTTTGGGTTATGTTTCCTAACTCCATGGTGACCAAAGCATGAGAAGTAGCGCAAAACCCACAAAAGGCATTAAACCTAAGTTTTCGCAGCACATATCAAATCTCTCCCATAAATTAACGATCGCGCATAGATCTACAGCTAAGTTATCGGCTCTAAGATCTATGACTGAGACAAGATTTCAGACCCCCCACCCGACTGTTCTATCTTTAACGGTGGGGGGGGGTCCGAAATGGTGATCAACAAGTGTGCATAGATCTACGGTTATCCTCATAGTGGGCAGATGGACGGTCTACAAGAGATTTTGAATCCCCTCAACTGTTCTTCCTTTAACGGTGGGGGGGGTCCGAAATGAGGTAGTTTTTCCCGACGGGCTCCATCCCAACGTGTCACCAATCTATTGTGTCATACCTCTTCCCTTCCAAACCACTTACCACTTTCCACCCTTCTGACATACCACCTCCTCCCCATCACGTCACCTCCCACTACCTTCCTCCTAAAAGTTCTGTTTCATAACTTCGTCAATCATTCCTCCCTATTCTCCCATCACAAGTCACCTCATACTTGCCTGTCCTCCAATCAACACCCTCCATGTCATCCTGGCACACCCCTCACCCATCCTTTTCCTACCACCTCACACTTCAAATGATCCATTGGCCATTTACCATAGGCTAACATATCCATTAGCCTGCTAACCTGCCCCCCACGCCCAATAAATACCCATTTACTTAATTTCAACCTATTTTTCGTCATATGCATTCTTCTCACATTTCTTGTGCAGCAAAAAGATCAGTCTCTTCACCTCTGCAACTCTCTGCCAAACCATAGCCATTACCTACTAAGGTTTGTTTCAGTGTGCAGGTACCTATCGAAATCAATGGCCCCTAAATCTAATAAATCAGAGGTTGAGAAAAATCCATTCCTCCACCTCCTATCGATCTTGACTGGATTCCATTAGCCGACAAGGATTATTTGATCTCGGAAACTAGGTGTGAATTTGATCTCGCTGAATTGCAATCATGGTTTAGAGACACCTTCATAGATCAAAGCAACGAGATCGAGCTCTGGGAGTCCAATTTCCCTCTATACCTTTTTCCCCAAATCCACCATTTTCCAGAATTTGCCCTCAAATGTTAGGCACATTACCTCCCTGGACAAAGAGCTATGGTTTCATCATCCGAAGAAACCTTGCTATTTATCACACCAAATGTCATTGATCATATGATGCAGATACCTAGCACCAAATCCACCTCCCCTTTCAACCTCAAAATTTTAACAGAGTTGTACCAGAACCTGTCGTTTCCCCAAAGAGCCCAGATTTTTGATCTTTTTCTTCCACAGGATGCTCAACTCCTCAAGAAACATCCCCCGTAACATTCCTCCCTATTCTGAGAAAAGGGAAACCAAGTTATTTCGTCGCTCTGTTGTCTACTTGGCTATTTCTCAGATGAATGGGTGGATGAACCTATATTGGGTTTCCTATCCATTTTCGCCGCTGAAAAAAAGGCCATTATCTACTTCGACTACAACACTTTCTTCGCAGGGAACATCCACGAACAACTTTCAAAGTTCACCATAGAGGGCATGTTCTGGCATTCTTCAATACTGGCTTACATGTTCACCTTCTTTCAAGAAGAAAGGTTCTCTTTCCTGATGCAGAAAATGGACAAGGACAACAAACCACAGGCTGTAACATCGTGGACTTCGCTACTTAGAAGGACCTCCACAGAGTTCAGTTTCAAACATTTCATCGAGCAATTTTACAATCCAGTGGTGAGCATGCTCAGTGGTAGACTAGAGCCAAGAATAAATGAGGAGATCCAGATAATCTTACACCTCTCAGACCTCGCAAAGACGAGAGATTGGTACTTGTACCAAAATCATACAAAAATGAGAGTATACGATTGTGAGTTAGCTCCATACAAGTTTCCCAAGTACTTTCCTATGAGGATATTTTCCCTGTAGTATATAAGACAGATGATAAATTCAGATGATATACACTTTGTGTCTCTAAAGAATAAACAACAACTGAGGATTAAATGGCAGATAGGATCTTTTATCTGTAAAAGTTGAACGATCGGGGAGGAGGCAGATAAGCTATTGAGGGAAATGAATTTTGACACAAGTTTCCTATGGCACTATGATCCATGTGGGATCATTACAGAGATGTGAGTGAAAAATAAAATTATCTCGTATGTCCATGCACCCAAGCCCGAAATAGAGAAGTTTGTGAATCAAACGGAGTGGGAGGCGAACACTCTGGAAGAGGTAGAACAACAGTCTCCTCAAATTATTATCTCTCAAACAACCACCCCATGGGTACCAAAGGAGAAAATACCCGGAAAGGATACTTCCTCTTCTATCACAGAAGTCTCGGCTGAGGATTTCTAGGTATACACCAAAAGGCCAAACGCCAGTCATGCAACTGACGCGACTGGTGAAAAGGAAACCCAGTCCACTACAACTATGAAAGGTGATCATTCACCATTATCTCAAGAAACCAACAGATCATATCTACTTCTTCATCCAAGAAGCAGGCTGACACTTCACTAATAAGCCAACCGAGTCAAGGGGGCGCAAAGTTGAGTATTTTTTAGAAATACAACATGATCAAGAAGAAGAATCAAATGTTGACCAACATAACTTATGCTCGATTTTAGAAGAAAACGTCCATGGCATAGCATAGACTGTTATCATCTTTTGATACAGAGAAAGGAAGTATGCACATGGAATTTCTGTAGCCACAGGTGCCCGACACCAAGGTGATCACTGATTACAAGAGGGCAACGTTTGAGTTCAACACTAGAGATGTACATCCAATGGATCAGATGGATCTACATAGGAAAACTAGAGAAATGGTATTCTCTAAATTGGCCAATGCTCCTACTACTGCTGCTAAATTACAGGTTTCTTTGAACAATGTTTGGACCCAATTAAAGTTGGAGAAGATATCATCTTTTGCAAAAGACAACATAATTAAATCCTTAGAAGAATTGGTGATCAAGATTGGGTATGATCCCTTAAATGTGAAAGTAGTTGAGGAGATGCTCAAGAAAAATAATGCGGACATAACATCTCTGAGAAAGAAACTGAAACTGCCACCCATAGAAGATTCACGGGAAAAAGAGATATTTGAGACAGAAGGTGAAAAGGTTGAGATTCT
>JASDQU010752070.1:22928-33983 GCA_032191745.1 Picea mariana
TGTCGGGCACCTGTGCCTACAGAAATTCCATGTGCATCCTTCCTTTCTCTATATCAAAAGATGATAACAGTCTGTGCTATGCCATGGACGTTTTCTTCTAAAATCGAGCATAAGTTATGTTGGTCAACATTTGATTCTTCTTCTTGATCATGTTGTATTTCTAAAAAATACTCAATTTTGCGCCCCCTTGACTCGGTTGGCTTATTAGTGAAGTGTCAGCCTGCTTCTTGGATGAAGAAGTAGATATCATCTATTGGTTTCTTGAGATAATGGTGAATGATCACCTTTCATAGTTGTAGTGGACTGGGTTTCCTTTTCACCAGTCGCGTCAGTTGCATGACTGGCGTTTGGCCTTTTGGTGTATACCTGGAAATCCTCAGCCGAGACTTCTGTGATAGAAGAGGAAGTATCCTTTCCAGGTATTTTCTCCTTTGGTACCCATGGGGTGGTTGTTTGAGAGATAATAATTTGAGGAGACTGTTGTTCTACCTCTTCCAGAGTGTTTGCCTCCCACTCCGTTTGATTCACAAACTTCTCTATTTCGGGCTTGGGTGCATGGACATACGAGATAATTTTATTTTTCACTCACATCTCTGTAATGATCCCACATGGATCATAGTGCCACAAGAAACTTGTGTCAAACTTCATTTCCCTCAATAGCTTATCTGCCTCCTCCCCGGTCGTTCGACTTTTACAGATAAAAGATCCTATCTGCCATTTAATCCTCAGTTGTTGTTTCTTCTTCAGAGACACAAAGTGTATATCATTTGAATTTATCATCTGTCTTATATACTACAGGGAAAATATCATCGCAGGAAAGTACTTGGGAAACTTGGATGGAGCTAACTCACAACCGTATACTCTCATTTTTGTATGATTTTGGTACAAGTACCAATCTCCCGTCTTTGCGAGGTCTGAGAGGTGTAAGATTGTCTGGATCTACTCATTTATTCTTGGCTCTAGTCTACCACTGAGCATGCTCACCACTGGATGGTAAAATTGCTCGATGAAATGTTTGAAACTGAACTTTGTGGAGTTCCTTCTAAGTAGCAAAGTCCACGATGTTACAGCCTGTGGTTTGTTGTCCTTGTCCATTTTCTGCATCAGGAAAGAGAACCTTTCTTCTTGAAAGAAGGTGAACATGTAAGCCAGTATTGAAGAATTCCAGACATGCCCTCTCTGGTGAACTTTGAAATTTGTTCGTGGATGTTCCCTGCCAAGAAATTGTTGTAGTCGAAGTAGATAATGGCGTTTTCTTCAGCGGAGAAAATGGATAGGAAACCCAATATAGGTTCATCCACCCATTCATCTGAGAAATAGCCAAGTAGACAACAGAGCAACGAAATAACTTGGTTTCCCTTTTCTCAGAACAGGGAGGAATGGTACGGGGGATGTTTCTTGAGGAGTTGAGCATCTTGTGGAAGAAAAAGCTCAAAAATCTGGGCTCTTTGGGGAAACGACAGGTTCTGGTACAACTCTGTTAGGATTTTGAGGTTGAAAGGGGAGGTGGATTTGGTTCTAGGTATCTGCATCATATGATCAATGGAATTTGGTGTGATAAATAGCAAGGTTTCTTCGGATGATGAAACCATAGCTCTTTGTCCAGGGAGGTAATGTGCCTAACATTTGAGGGCAAATTCTGGAAAATGGTGGATTTGGGGAAAAAGGTATAGAGGGAAATTGGACTCCCAAAGCTCGATCTCGTTGCTTTGATCGATGAAGGTGTCTCTAAACCATGATTGCAATTCAGCGAGATCAAATTCACACCTGGTTTTCGAGATCAAATAATCCTTGTCGGCTAATGGAATCCAGTCAAGATCGATAGGAGGTGGGAGGAATGGATTTTTCTCAACCTCTGATTTATTAGATTTAGGGGCCATTGATTTTGATAGGTACCTACACACTGAAAAAAACCTTAGTAGGTAATGGCCATGGTTTGGCAGAGAGTTTCAGAGGTGAGGAGACTGAGCTTTTTGCTGCACAGGAAATGTGAGCAGAATGCATATGACGGAAAATAGGTTGAAATTAAGTAAATGGGTATTTGTTGGGCGTGGGGGGAAGGTTAGCAGGCTAATGGATATGTTAGCCTGTGGTAAATGGCCAATGGATCATTTGAAGTGTGAGGTGGTAGGAAAAGGATGGGTGAGGGGTGTGCCAGGATGACATGGAGGGTGTTGATTGGAGGACAGACAAGTATGAGGTGAATTGTGATGGGCGAATAGGGAGGAATGATTGACGAAGTTATGAAACAGGACTTTTAAGAGGAAGGTAGTGGGATGTGATGTCATGCAGAGGAGGTGGTATGTCAGAAGGGTGGAAAGTGGTAAGTGGTTTGGAAGGGAAGAGGTACGACAAAATAGATTGGTGACACGTTGGGATGGAGCCCGTCGGGAAAAACTACCTCATTTCGGACCCCCCCAACCGTTAAAGGAAGAACGGTTGAGGGGATTCAGAATCTCTTGTAAACCGTCCATCTGCGCACTATGAGGATAACCGTAGATCTATGCACACTTGTTAATCACCATTTCAGAACCCCCCCCACCGTTAAAGATAGAACAGTCGAGGGGGGTGGGGGGTTCGAAATCTTGTCTCAGTCATAGATCTTAGCACCAATAACTTAGCTGTAGATCTATGCACGATCGTGAAAACTTAGGTTTGATATGTGCTGTGAAAACTTAGGTTTAATGCCTTTTGTGGGTTTTACGCTACTTCTCATGCTTTGGTCACCATGGAGTTAGGAAACATAACCCAAACATCATAATTATGGATTGTATTGAAGATCAAGCATATTTATTGAAGGAAAGACTGGCTAAGCTATATCCTATCATGCCTAACTACTCATTTAGCCCAGATTAGACTGTTGGGCTAAGGAATTACTCTACCCTGGGGCTATTTGATCAAGATTGAATAGTTTGAGCAAATTTATTCACTAACTAACCTAAGTACCTTGTTAAGATTAAAGTAACTTGTTAAGATTAAACAGTTCAACCAGGCTTATTCACTAGACCTATCAACATAAATTAAAAAAGACTTAACCATGATTAAACTGTATGGATTTAAGTCATTGTTATTACATGGGGATTTTATCCATTTTCTTTTATGCCCTCTTTTACTCTTTTTCTTTTCTTTTCTTTTTTCTTTCTTTTCTTTTTTCTTTTTAAAATAATTTTCATGAATGAAATATTATTGGCAAGATAACATACATCGATAGTGAAAATTTTCCAGTCACCAGATGATCCTATAAATTATAGGGTTATAACAGTGGCTCTACCTGGGGATGGTACTCTCCTTGTGAAGTGCCAAGAACCTGCTTTATGATGTCTGCAATGGTTTTCCTTCATTTTCTTTATAGCTGCTATCTATTTTTTGTTTTTATTTTGCGAAATTGGTGGCATTGATCAGTGGCTTAGGGCCTTCATTGCAGGCTTCAACCATCTGATTAATGTCACCCACACAAAACTTGAATGAAAAGGGAAATGGTAAATATGATGAAAAATGGATTCATGAGATCTCTATTCGGGAGGCAAGTAATGCTTCAACATCCTGCCATTTACCGGTCCACCTGGTAAGTCTGTCCCATCAATGTTTTTGAGCAAAAATGCATTATTTCCTCTGAACTCCTGAATGGTGTAAGGTCCTTTCCATAAGCTATCAAATTTTTTGTGCTTACCCTTATCCTCATTTCTAGAGTCTTGTTGTATACCTCTTCTCTAGACTGCATTAAATTAATCATTCGATTTATCCTCTATTGAACATCATTTGTTTCTACTTGTGCTTCCTGCAATAGTTTCATGACAGGGACTCCTAATGAAAGGGGAAAAACTGCTTCAGTGCCATATACCAATTGGTATGGAGACATACCAATTTCTCTTTTAGTGCTTATTATGTCGGCCCAAAGTGCAAAAACCAACTTATTATGCCATGATTTTTTATTTTCTTGCAGTTTTTTTCCTGAGAATGTTCACCAGACTTTTTTTTGAAGACTTAGCTAGCCCATTTCCTTGCGGA
Organism: Picea mariana; assembly: GCA_032191745.1. NCBI lineage: Eukaryota > Viridiplantae > Streptophyta > Pinopsida > Pinales > Pinaceae > Picea > Picea mariana. The sequence goes on from JASDQU010752070.1 coordinate 26,937, forward strand.
TAATAAGCTATTGAGTGTCCCAGAGTAATGTGATACTGACTACAAAAATCTATGATCCTTTTGGATCTGAAATCCATTGCATTGTCAGCTATAATTTTTCTGGGACATCCAAGACGAGACAAGATGTTAGTTTCTAAAAACTTGATGATAACAAAGTCATTAGCTTTCCTGCATGGCACAACCTCGATCCACTTGGTGAAGTAGTCTGTGGCTGTGAGGATCCACTTGTGTTGGATTGAGGAGGACAGATGTATTTCACCAATGAAGTCTAAACCCCATTGCTGGAAAGGAGCTTCAACTGAGATAGGTTTCATAGTAAGTGGCAAAAGCTTCTTTTTACCTTAAAAAATCTGGCACTTGTGGAAATAAGTAACCTTCTGGTGGATGTCAGCAAACAAAGTAGGCCAGTAAAAACCAGCTCTCAGAATCTTGTTAGCAATAGTCTTCCAGCTCAGGTGCCCACCACATTCTCCTGCATGAAAATCTTGAAGAACTTTGTCAGCTTCATCTTTTAACAGGCAATTAAGCAAGATACCACCAGGGTCTTTCCAATACAGATTACCTTCTAGGATACAAAATTTCAATGCTTTCAATTTAATAAATATGGATTTTGTCTTAGTTAAACTAGGAGGAGCTTGTAGATTTTGGAGCACCAAAATGAGGTCTGCATACCAAGGGGAGTTTAAGAATACCTCTTTATGTTTGGAGCCACCTTTTCTTCCGGTTCGTCAACAACAACAAAAAAATTAATATCTAGAGCATGAAAATTAGACTCAGCCATTAACCTGGCCAAACCTTGTCCTTTGATCAGTTTAGTAGGTGTTATTTCAATGTCGCATTCCAGAATAACTGCAATCCATTTTCCTCTTCTACCATCTAGATTATTGTGGGTCAGGATATCCTTAACCATTGCATTTGGAGCGTATGCAATCGTGTGATATTGAAGAATATAGACTCATAACTCCTTTATGGCTTTCACCAGAGTGAAAGCTTGCCTCTCTATTATGTTATATTTCAAAGAAACATCTCTCAAAGTTTTGCTAAAAAATGCTATGGGTTGTTTGTACCCTTCACTGTTTTTCTGCAACATCACAACTGCTATGGTGTGTTCAAATGCAAAAGAGAGAAGATAAAACTCTTTGGTGTAATCTGGGCTGATCAGAACTGGGGCTTGGGTGAGTGCACATTTCACCTGCTCAAATGACTATTTGGATTCAGTGTTCCATTTGATTTTTTTGTCTTTTTTCAACATTTTAGCGATGTTCCTGAGAAGTTCAACCAGGTTTGGTATGAACCTTCTAAGGAAGTTTATTTTTCCAATGAATGATTGTAGTTCTTTGATGTTCCTAGGGTGGTCCAAATTCTGGATGGCTTCTATCCTACTGGAATCTATTTTAATTCTGTCTTTCGAGATTATGTGTCCCAATAGTTTGCCTTCCTCTAACTCGAAAAGGCTTTTCTTAGGATTCAATGAAATCCCAAATTTCCTACACTTCTCAAACACACATCTGAGGTATAGCAAGTGTTCCTTGTTGGATTTGGAGTAGACAGTCACATCATCTAGATAAATGACTATAAATCTCCCCATTTCTTCCACAAAAGAAATATCCATTACTCTTTGGAAAGTGGCACCAATGTTCATCAATCCAAAAGGCATCTTCACGTACATGAAGGTTCCCCAAGGTGTAGTGAATGTTGTTTTCTCTTGATCTTCTAGGTGGACAAGGACTTGGTTATAGCCCAAGAAACCATCTAGTAAGGAGATCCTACTGGCCCCAACCACCTTTTGTAAAATGTGGTCCATTTTTTGAAGAGGGTAATTATCTTTAAGAGAGACTTTGTTCAGATTTATGAAATCTATGCAAAGTCCGATCTCACTAGTTTTCTTCCTGGTAGGAACTAGGTTAGAAACCCATTTGGAAAATATCAAGGGGACTATGATTTTTGCATCATACATCTTTTTGATTTCTTTCTCTATCAGGGGAAGTAACTTGGGATTTATTCTCCTAAGTTTCTTCCTGAAAGGTTTGTGTTCTTCTTTTATGGGAATCCGATGTTGTATGATACTTGTGTCGTAGGATTTTAAGTCTTCATAACCCCAGGTAAGAACATCCACATATTCCTTAAAAAGTTAAATTTATTTGCATTTTTGCTCAGGGGGTAGAGATTTCGAAAGTTTTATCATCTTGGGTTTTTCTTCTGTTCCTATGTTGCACTCTTCAACCTCTTTACCACTAGCTTCAATTTTTTGATTTTTTGGCTATGTCATTAAAATCGAAAAAGTCTTCTAGCGGAACTAGACCTCTAGGTAACACATTACTTTTTAGCTATAGAATACCAGAATCGATCTCATTTTCATTCAATTCCTTTGCATCTAATTTACTTTCATTGAAATCTTTGGAATCTACATTATTTGCACTACCACTTTCAGAAACAAATTTATTTACAATCTCGTCATCATTTTCTAAATCTATGTTTGTACATTTGAAATCATTCTTACACTGTAGGAAGTCTTCAATTTGATCGTCATTTCCAAATACTTTCCAGTATCTGATTTTGTTAGGAATGATTGGTTTTCACTTCACCTCCACTGTGTACTTGTGAGTGGGATGAAAAGGATTTTTACAGGTAGCTGCTGACGTAGCCAACCTGTCTGCCAGTATGTTTTGTCCTCTAGGAAATACCTGCAAGTCGATTTCAGTAAAGCATTGAAGAGCATCCAAAACAACATTTCTATAAGCCCTAAGCCTGGGGTGTTTAGCTACATACTCACCTTTGATTTTCTTGATAATCATTTCAGAATCAGCCCTTACCATGATCTGTTTGGCACCAACTTTCTTTAGTAGTTTCAGAGTGAGCATCAGAGCCTCGTACTTAGATACATTGTTAGTGCATTGAAAATTTAGTTTGTAAGAATGACTCTCGGAATACCTTGATCTATGATTATGCAACCAAACTCCAGATCCAACTCCTTCTTTACTCACAACACCATTGAAATCCATGCTCCAAAAATCTGCTAGCAGTTCCTCCGTCTCTACTGTTTCCACCTTTTTTTCCTCAATGATTGATTTATTTTCTTTCGAATCATGTGTATCATCTTCCAACTGAGAGATTTGTTCTTCCACATCACCATCATTGTATAGAATGAAAGAGTCCAGATTAGAGTGTGCAGAGTATAATGGATAGTTATGTGGCTCTTCCTAACTACTGACCATATACTTCATCAAGGTTTCTCTATACAGTCTCCTCTGCTGTCTGAATACCGGGATGGTGGCGTAGGACATATCTAGCTGCAAGGTTCCTTTCAGCTTATCTCCCCATGATCTTGACAGTAACATACCGTATTTTGGGGGAATATCTGCAACTACTATATCCATTACCATACTCTTTACTGGGATTTGAGATAATGTAATGCATAAGTCTTTGATCATGCCTATACATTTAACCTTGCTGGAGTCGAAAGAATGCAAATGTTTGTAGGGTTTGGTGACCTCGAGTCCCAACTTTTCCATCACAACTTTGGGCATTAGGTTGTTAGAAGCACCCGAATCTAGCATAGCGCTATGTAATATTAGATCATGGATGTTTAGGCTGATGTGAAAAGGGGCCACGACACAATTATCAGTTTGACCATCAACTTCAGGACCAAACAAGAGCTCTAGTCGATCATCAGCAAGATTTACTGTGTCAGAGTGATTTATAGATCCAACATTCAAAGCCTTAGTGCCTATCTCGGGTTCGATGCTTAAATATTTAATCACCTGAGACATGTAAGCGTTCTTTTTCATTAGCTCAGAGAGGGAAATGAGAATCTTCAATTTAGCTAGTTCCCCTTCAAGGCTGAAAGTAGTAGAAGATTTGCTTAGGATCTGTACCTCTGGTTTATCTATCAGAGCTATGTGACCAAGTGCCCTTAGTTGTCTGGTTGATGAAACTTCAGTCTGATTTGCTCTTTGCAGTATTTCTAGAGTTTTTTGTGTATGAGGTTCAACATTGTTTCTCTCAAGGACTTTCTTGGGAGGGTTTTCTGAGGCTTTCTTGGTTTCAACAACCTTCTTCGGAGAGTTATCATTTGAATTCTTTCTCCTCAGGTTATACTGCCCGTGAACCTCCATTATAGCATTCTCAAAGGCCTGATGTTCTATTTCCTCAACTTCCTCATTGACCTCTGTTTGTGAAAGGAGAAACATCTCTTGCTCTTCCTGGGTGAGGAAAATGGATTCATGTTCATGATCATGATCATGCTCATGAGTGTCATCAAAATCCTCGATTTCCTCCTCCCCATCATCAACATAATTCTCCTAGAGGGGTGGTTTGATCTATTGATTGGGGCCCCTCTTCTCTCTTTGATCTCTAGGATATCTTTTCCTGATCTGGGGTGGATTTCTTCTGAAGTTTGGGTTTCGAATTTGAGGAGTGGCTTGGTTCTCCCTAGGTGGGTTTCTGTCAGCTATAATGAGTCTCTCCATCATTTTCTCCATAGCTCTGGCTAAAGAATCTAGTTTGGCGTCTGATGAGGAAGTAGAAGGTTCTTATTTGATAGTGACCCTCCTTTCTATTTTCTGCCTGGCCCTTCTGGCCAAAAGATTTGCTTCTACACTGATGACACTTTTCTGCATGTCTTCCAGAGTTGTAGAATTTATCTCCCTTAAGTGATAAGACATGTATGCGTCAAATCCATCGGGGAATTTAATTAATTCCAAACCTTGTGGTGGTTTGATATCAATTGGAATTGCATTATACAGATTGTTGAAATGAGTGCAATAATCTTGCACTGTCTCTCCTTGGTTTTGTCTGATGTTCTCATATTCTGACAGGATCTGGAGAGGAGTTTTCTTCACCTCCCACCTGTCAAGGAAAGCTCGATGAAAAATAGCAATGTTAGTTATGGTAGAAGCATGTAAGGCCTTGAACCAATTTTTTACATCTCCAGTCAAACTCTGTGAAAATAGTCTCATTTGCACATCAACTTCATCCACCTCCTGCAAATCAAAATAATCGTTCATTTTGTCGACATGTTGTTGTGCATTTAGAGGACCAGTACTATCAAACTGAGGGAGTCTGGTTTGATAATCTTGAGGCATGTCACGTAAAGGGGAAACCAACACCAATGGAGCATATATTGCTACCATGATTGGTAGAGGAGTCTGAACCAGAACCTGTGTGATAGAAGAGGTAGTGACTGAAGTTGTAGAAGATGAAAGGCTGGGAGGAATGGAGTGACCTAGTTTAGGTTTAACAAAAACTGCAACAATAGTTAAAATAGGAAGTTTTACTAACTGCTGAAGGTGGAGTTTGTCTAAGGCTTGACCAAGATTCACAACTAGGTCTTCAAGCTTATCAGATTTGGGGCAAAAACATTGATAAACTTCACCTCTGGGAGAGAGTATTTCAGGGGTCCTGGGCTGAAAGATGGTTTGATCTAAAACTGTTTCACTGGAAAAACTGTCAGATTTTGTCCTGGAAAGACTTTTTTGAAAGGATATATCAAACTCGAGATATTGAAGAGAAAATAACTTCTCTGGGAGAGAAGGGGACCTTAGAAGTGGGTTGTGACTCCCGAAAACCTTTGCGGTGTTTTTCTTCCTGAGTAATTTTTCAGTATTGTCTATTACTATTACAGGTTCTGCGTCTAGATGAGATATAGTGAAAACTCTTCTAGGAGACAGAATGTTGATGATGACTTTTTTTTTATTTTTTATTTTTAGGAATCTTTAATTAACATACATAAACTTTAATAACCTCTCAACCTTATCTCTATATGAATTTAGGGTTTGTGATTAGTTCAGAGATAAAGTTTCCTTCATCTTAGGGGAAAGAAAACAAGGGATGGAAAGTTTGTTCAGTTCCCCAGTTTGGTCGCCGCCAATTATGTTATCACTCTGTAAATTCCCAGAGGTTGTTGGAAAGTAGAAGAAACTTACCAGAGGTAAGCTTATCCAACCACTTCGAAATTGGGATCCAGCCCTGCCAGTTTCAGAGAGGGATCTCTCTATAAGATATAACGTTGTTTTAATGTCAGATATTAGGCTAGTTAAAATGTGTATAACCGAGTTGTTTGTTTTTATAAAATGGTTGAAAGGTTTTTACGCATTCATTGGGCTATGGGGTCTCTTTTATAAAGGTAGATATCAGAGAACAGATGTAAATATTCTTTTCACAGGGCAAGATAATGCATCTATTGGATTCTTTAAAAATAAAATGATGGATAGTAGAAAAAGGCGAGATTGTTTAATTATAACCAAGAAGCATTTAAGAATTTCTTGAATACAATGTAAGAAGAAAAACACTTAGATATTTAAAAGCTAGGAACATAGTACGTAAAGGAAAATTCTACAACTTTAACTCCTTTTAAATGATCAGGTTAGAAAACAAGATGATAACTAAGAGAGATACACATTCAACTAAGAATAGAAAACTTCACCAACAAATGACATGCATGAATCTTATGAAACATCTCTTTATGTTACTGGAAGATCTCTTGATAAAATTACAGTGCTTACAGCTTGCTGGGACATAACAATCAACCCTAAGTACTTTAAAGTTTGAAGTATTTATAATCAAAATTACAAACGACCATGTCATTAATTATTAGGAGGTGGAAAAATCTGAATCTAACTAACTAGTTAACAAGATACAAAAATTTAGGAACTGTTGATGGTGTGTTGAATTCTTCATGTTGATTCTGGGGAAGGCCATTGGTGAGTCACCCACATGACTTTAACTGATCTTCTTTCTGACTCAACTTGTACACCTCATTTCCTACTTGATCAAATTGCAAATCTCTTCCCATCTTAGCTGACTGGGAATGGTGACTTTGAGTAGTCTCATGTATATTTCATCCACCTCTGTGTACCTGGAAAAAGTCAGTTTGATGATGAAAATATACTTGATCTTGTGCTGTATGGTGAGGTCTGGATGCAAAGTTTCTAAGAATGCCTTACTTTTTATACTGCCCTATATTCCCGAAAACTTGGAACTGTCTTTGGCCACCGTGGCCATCTTCTGTTTGTAATCGGGAAGAGTCATCAACTTGTCATTTAGGAC
>JASDQU010752070.1:53687-72521 GCA_032191745.1 Picea mariana
AGGGTTCGTCCAAATACCTAGCTTCTTCTAGCTTATAAAAGAAGGGTTAGGGGTCCCATTTGGAGGAGGAGAATAATAGTAAAGAAACTCTACCCAATTGTACATTCCCATTGTCCCAACACTTTAGCCATCCTTGTGCAAAGAGAGATACAGAGAAAAGAAGCTGGAGGACATTTGAAGAGGATACCAGGATCAGGTTCGCAGAGCAGTGGCCGGTCTCGACATTGTAAGTTGATTCATTAAAGTTAATAATAAAGAAATGCTTTTCTTGTCCCACTATATGAGTTCTTCATAGTTTAGTGAATATATGTTTGAATCTCTAACCCATTAATCTATAGAACAAATGCATGTAGAGTTTGTTGCTTGTTTTGTATGCAGGTTAGTCTTGGGAGGATAGTTGCTAAAAAGTGATCAAGCGTGAAGAAGGATCGATATCGAACATCCGGAACAAGGTATGTTCGTTTAACCATGTATTTGCTTAAAAGAAATGGGGATTAGGTCTGGGACAACGGTAGAAAGTAAGATTATTTCAGTCTTATCTGCATGCATAATATAACCCTAAATGCTAGTCCATAGGGGGATTTCCCACCACAACATGGATTCCCAGATTAGCTTCACTTGCTCACTTGATGGAACGCAGATATTTCCCAGACAACACAGAAACCAATCCTGAAGATGGAAATTAAAGACAAATGTGTTTGCGCCCAACATTTGGTAGGTGGTGGCGAAGTTTGAGTCTGTCTCGTAGAGTTGGGACCATCCAGAGGTCTCATGGTCGCACGATTCTAGCACTATGGTGAGTTCCACGACTGGTAGTCTACTGAGGCAATTAGCGACGTGGTTGGTGCTTCATGTTTTATTCTTTATGTTGAGGTGGAATTGTTGCAAGTATGTGGACCACTTATGATGGTGATCATTCTACAATTTTCCTTGTGTCTGCATGAACTGCAGTGGCTTATGATCAGTGTGGATGACTATCTCCTTCCCAATAATGTAATGTCTCCATTGGAAACAGGCTTTCACAATGGAGTACATTTCTTTGTCTTAATTAGGTTACTTACGAACAACATATGATAGTGTCTCGCTATGATAGACCACAGGATGGCCATGTTGAGTGAGAATGACGCCCATAACGTAGTCTGAAGCATCTCTCTCGATATCAAAGTGATGATGCAGGTCTGGTAGTGAAAGTATTGGGGCTAAGCATAAGAGCTGCTTCAAATCATCGAACTCTTATTCTTGGGACTGGCCCCACACAAATTTCTCCTTCCCACCACCCCTGGTTACTTGGCTGAGGTCCCATGCAATATGGGAGAATCCCAACAGGAACCTGCACTAGAAATTGGTAAGGAACAAGAATTTCTGAAGCTCAGTGAGTGTGGTTGGCACTGGCCAGTCACGGATGACTTGGATCCTCACTGGATCCACATGTACACCATGTTGATCAATGATGTAGCCCAAGTAATGGACCATGTCCATGTCGAAGGAGAATTTTTCCAAGTTGGTGTATAGCTTGTATTGCCGCAGGGTCTGTAGAACCTATTGAATATGTTGCAAGTGTTCTTCCCAAGTCTTGTTGTAAATGAGAATGTCATCCAGATACACCACTACAAAATTATTGTTGAATGGTTGCAGGATATCGTCCATCATCCTCATGAAAGTGGTTGGATCATTTGTCAATCCAAAGGGCATGACCAACCATTCGAAAATACCTTCCTTTGACTTGAAGGTGGTCTTCCATACATATGTATTTTCTATCAGGACCTAGCGGTAGCCAGAATTTAGATCAATATTACTAAAGTATTTGGCCCCCGTGAGCTGATCAAGGAGGTCATCTATTTGGGAAATTGGGTACCAATTTCTGAATGTGATTTTATTAAGGGTCCGATAAACAATGTAGAGTCGGAAAGTTCCATATTTTTTATGTACCAGCACGATTGGGTTCCCACAAGGTGATGAGATGGGATAGATGTGCCCCTTGTGGAGAAGTTCTTAGATCTGCCACTTGATCTCCTCATTCTCTAACAAAGAGTGGCGGTACATTGTACCATTGGGAAGAAATGCGTCGGGGGTCAGATTAATGGGGTGCTTGAATTGACAGTGAAGAGGTACTCTAGCAGGTGAGGAGAAGATATTTGAGTATGCTTCCATGACCTTATCCACTTGCTTCTATTTTGTGGAGAGGTGGGTTGTGGAGACGCTGGACGTGGCTGCAATATTTCGCTCATTTTGAGAGCGAATCATGAAAAGACAAACTTCCCTGTCTCATATATGACCTTCCTGCATTTCTTGGCAGAGATCAAGGAAACAACACTAGGTGGGACTGCCTACGGTATCCTGTACAATTTATTGTTCAAAGTAATAATAAAAATGCGAGGCATAGACTCATATACATCATGGTGTTTCCATAAATATGGTTGGCCCAAAAGAGCATTACAAACTTCGAGAGGGGAAACATCACACAATGCCTCATCTTTGACAGGCTTGATGATGTATGACAGGCGACATTGTTGGTTCATGCGGATGTCGCTTCCTTGGCGGAGCCATGCAATGGTGTAGGGTTGTGGGTGTGGAATTATCGTTAGGGAGAGTCGCTTGAAAACCTCTATTGAGATGAGGTTCTTCTAGCTACCATTATCAATGATGAAGTGTAGTGGGGTACCCTTAACCCACATCTGTGAATGAAAAAGACGCTCTCCTTCCTCTAGCTCATCTGGTTCACCGAGATGGAGCTTGGTGGTAGAAACGGTAGCACTAGGTTATGCATTAATGATCTGTCTCCCCCTTTTTGGTTCTGACTCATATTCGAAACCCACATCTAATTCAGAGGCTTTCACCTTAGCCACCAGTGACTGCTTTGAGTAGCAATCAACAGTGTTATTCCAGGGGCTCTTATGGAAGTCGCACCACTTCCCAGTATCTTTCTTTGTCTTTCCAGTGTCCTTATTTTCTTGTGGCCCAAACTGGTTTTCCAGAGGTGGTCTGTCTTTTCTTTTTCCTTTGTTATACGGGTTGGGGTCACCCTTTTCTGGCTTTTTCTATGAGGGGTTCCTAGGAACAAATTTTCATGTATTTTGTTTGAGATTCTACTCGATTTTGACGGCATATTAGTAGGTTGCGCCCAAGGATGAGATGTACAGAAACTCCATTTCAGCCTAGATGTTTCTATAGAGACCGTCATGATACTTGAGCACCAAATGTTGTTCGGAATATTTGATACCCAGGTTGGTGTGCAAGGTATGGAATATATTTGTGAACTTGGGCACTGCTTGGTCTCTTTTCTGCTGCAGTGTGGTCCATTTTGTATACAGGTTGTCATAACTTCCAACGAGGTAGTATTATTTCTTAATAGCATCCCTCAAGGACTCCCAGGTGACTATGACTCTAAATAATGAGGGTTCCATTGTTTCCTTCTGTTCCCAGAAATTTTCCCACCAACCTTTGACATGGGGAACGACTTTGAGGAGCACAAAAGAAATCTTTTCTCTATTTGAGAACTTATGGATAGAGAAATACCCTTATAGCATATTCAACCATTTGTCTACATCATCTACGTCTATCTGACCTTCAAATATAGGAACATCAAAGTTGATTTGTACCTTAAAGGGGCGGTGCCTCTGTTTGAGGAAGATGCGTCACCTATTAGTAGTCGCTGAAGGATTTGCGCAAAACTATCCATCATCTCGTTCCTTTGTTGCATGAGGGCTTCCTCGAGAAACATTTTGAAGGGATATCTTGTCCCATAGTATTTCTTTTCTCCCACCATGAGAGGTCTCTTCCGAGAAGGACCGCCATGATACCACTGATCCAAATTTTATGAGAAAAATGAAATGAATACATATTATTATCAAAATATTCTTAACACAAAATAATAGATATATAGTAAAATTGGTTTCCATTCAATAAGGAAATAAGATGAAACTGTAAAATGCAGTGGAAAACAAGCTTGCTAGAATGGTGGTGGCTTATCTCTAAGAAGATATGTGATGGTTGCACTCATTCCCCAGAATATCATTATAATGAGGCTCTCAAGGTCTTTTTTACAATAAACAAGAATTTCAAAAACCCTAGAAATCCAAAAATCTAACCCTAGGAGATGAAGCGCCAAAAGTCATGTGGGCCCCATTTGGGTAAGTTAGTACATCATCTTCCCGGTGTCGTAAATTTTTCATACGATCTTCATTTTAGGCACATGATATCCCATTGGAAAGGTCTATCCAACAAATACACATGTTTCATGTTAGGGACCCGAAAACTAGGAAAAAAACTGTCGAAATGGAAAACTGCCAAAATGAGCCAGTTGGAATAGGTGGGAGGCCACCGACATCCATCTAGATCATCGATGGAACACCCCTTCCATGAATATCTGCAAGATTATCTAAAGAAAAAAGATGGTTTCTACATTGATGATGTATTACCATTTGGAATCAAAGTCTCTAACATGATGGAACTAAGAATCAAAGAGGAGGATCTTCCTTCCCCAAGTCGAATAAAACATCTAAATGCTTGTTGGAAGGAAAAGATTAAAAATTTGAATAACATTGTTCTAGCATGTAGTGAAGCCATACTGAAAAGAGAACAATTTTTCAAGAGACTTGCGGAGATAGAACTAGCAGGAGCTACTAACGAAGTAAAAGACTCTAAATTAATTCTCAACTCAATGTTTCTAACAAAAAAATAATTTGACAAACAAGAAGATATATTTAAAGGGTTATTAGTTGAAACATTTTATGGCCTACTAGAATATAATGAAGATGAAATAGACAATTGGCTAGTTGATTATTTCATGAAAAATCAAGATATTGAAGAAGCACTACATGGTATTTCTCTTGACTTAAGAGACCTGGAAGGTGAGTTATTCAACATTAAAATATGGAATGAAATAAATTTCGCACCAATGAAAAGTTATATTGAAGATTGGTTTAGCAAGGCAATCAAAAAATTAACCAAAGAAAGGAAAGAAACAGTTGAGACAGTTCATGTAACTGTCAATGAATATAATAAAAGGACAACAGCAAGCAAGTGAAGAAATGAGATACCATCATAGTAAGTTCACGTTGATCACATTTTTTCTTTATTTATTAATTTTTCATCCAGTTACTTCATTTCTTTGACTAGAAAGGTTTAATCGAAATCTGATAACTTCTCCCTGTCTTCTTTCTAGGTCTTGATACTCTACATTGTCCACCATTCTCCTTCTACAACATACTTCTTGTTCATATTTTCTTTATGGTTTGTTGGAGACCCAATCCCAATCCTAAGGACAAACGCATTTAAATTTTAAATCTTTGTAATAGACTATATATTTTTCATAAATCCCAAGAGAACTATTTCGGGATCAGTTTTAAGTGCACTTTGTAACTCTGAGTTTTGAGTATAAATTATTTGAGATTGATCTATCATTATATTTATTTGAGCTCCCCCTGTTTTACTCTATTAATGTTCTCTTATGCATGTAGAACATCTTCTTTTATTTTATGTGATCAGAAATATTTAGTTTTAACTATGATGGATGTGAGGAAACTTTGTCTATATCTTTCAAATGTATGAATTGTGTGGTTCCTGGTCATTTCTTGGGAACTCTATGAAAAGAAAAACAAAACATTTTCTTTCTTGTTATTTTTTCTTGCAATCTTTATATTTATTTGATTATCACGACAGACTTCTACAAAGTCCCATATTATAAAAATATAGAGTCCCAAAAAAATATTAAAATAAAATAGGAGTACCACCTCTATAAAAACGTAGGGGGGATTTTTATCCTCGTGAGGTTTCCGTTTCGGTCCTAACGGATTCAAGAGTCAACAATGTAAAATTGGGATCATCACCAGTGAATGCGCATTGTCCTTGGGATCATCACCAGCCTAGTTCATTACTCATGATTCTCTTAAATCCTCCTCACTTCACTTTGTTTTTGTCAGTTTACTAAAGACTAAGAGACTAGTTAACTCGGACTAGGTGGCAGTTAACTCTCGTAACTTCCTGAGAGACTATAATAGGTGGAAGTTTACTCCTGTAACTGCTGGTGTGTGTCCATATCACTCTAGAACACCACTATGTTTCATTGTATTCTCCTCCATTGTGCATTATTTGAGTTATACAGAGTATATCATCTATAAATTATCATTCATTCATTTCGTTAATGAGAATTCTTCCATTCCTTCTCTCTTGCTTCTCTTTTCTCATATTTTCTTTGCAATTTGTGTATGTCATTTTCTAGCTAGATATATTCTGTGAAGGTTCAACACATTTACATGTTATTATGGAGATGTGTGGTGAAAATTAAGTGGTTGATTTATATTTTGACTGGGCATAGGTGGAGTTTGACTTTCAATGCAAAGTTATATTTTATTAATCAATTTTCTAAGGGAGGTCGAGCTCTCAAAGATCCATATCATCTCTTATGTTCCTTAATAAGTGTATGAAACACTTAATATTAAATACCTTAACACTCTTAATATCCCAATGCATGTGGGATTAACCTTTTTGAAAAACAAATCAAATTCATAAGACGAAAAAATAATGAATTCAAATAAAGGGATGAGATTTCCCTAAGACATGTGATCGATAGTCCTTGAGTCATGAACTTCTGAAGACCATATATTGAGCTTCGGGTGTCAGGATCATGCAAAGTTTATACCTTTGGAAACATATTTCTATGAAGAAGATGTTGGTACAAGTTAGAAGGTCTGAAATTGGCTACATTTTTCCTAGAAATTGAAATATCAATCAGCTTCATTTTTTTATGGATCTACTTGACAACTTAAATTCACAAGGTCATATATTGAGATCCCGGAGTCAAACTTGGATAAAACTTATATCATTGAAAATACAATATGATGAAGATAACATACTAAGTGATTTCAATGGCTGAAATTTTGATTATCCTATTCATAAAATTAAAACGTAGTCCCCCTCTTTAAAAGGGAAATTAATTGAATTTTGAAAATAAAAGTTTATTTTAAAACTTTTATTTAAAATGGAAATGGAACCATTTGAAAGATGTCAATATTAATAATGTAAGTTAATTAATGAGGATTAAATGAGTATTTAATTAAATTGAATTTTTCAACAAGAATTGTATGGGAAATTCAAGAAGGGAAAAACCCTAACTACTCAAGTAGTTAACAAAAAAAAAATTAAGGGAATACGGGCTTCAACAAGGGTTCCACAATCAAAATTATTCAGAGGGTCAGGGGTAGAATATCATAAGATGAAGAAGCTATATCCATGAATACACAGTGAAGATCCTTATCAACAACGAGAAAACTCCATCTTCTCCACTCTTTTTCTTCTTCTACACCATTTCTCATAGTGTTATGCTTGAATCTCTGAATTGGGCACAAGGCTGAGTACTTGAGTGTTCTTCTTGTATTCTTCAAAATGTTATATGATCGTGGATAATTTACAGCCATGTATATGACTGTCAAATATTTTTTAATGAAAAACATCTTTCATGAATAAAACTACACAAATAATTACTTCGGGGTTGATTTTGATTGTATCTTGTAACTTTGAGTCTTGAGTATGAAATATTTGAAATCGATCTATCAAATTCTCTTTTGATCTTAAAATTAATACTCTTTAAAAATTATTTGAGATGATCAAATTTTTCTCTCATATTTCTCATGAAGAATATATGGATGCATTTGTATGTGATTACGAAGATTGTATATTTGATGTTGATAACAAAGAAATTATGATGTTGAATCCCTGCTTCATTCGTTTTATTGTTAAAAAACAACTTGCTACACATAACAGAGTAGGTTATTGAAGAACGACTTGTTTGAATAAATCCAAGTAATATATACCTAGGGTTTTTTTACTTAGCATTCTCCTAATCCAATATATCACAGATATATATTTTATCCAAAGAGGAGTGCCACCTCTATAAAAATGTAGGGGGATTAATATCCTCATGAGGTTTCCATCTCGGTCCTAACAGATTCAAACATCAACAACTCTCCTTGTAGCTTCTTCCAAAGTCTTGTGGTTATCATGTTGAATCCTGTTACTATAGAAAGATGGTAACCCACTTAGAAACTTTTGGATTTTGACTTTCTCATCCTTTATGAAGTTAACATACTTCAACAATTCAAATAACATTTTCTCATATTCCTCCATTGTCACGCTTCCCAACTTGATTTCAAAGAACTCTTTCATATTTCCTTCATAATAATGCTTAGAAAAATATTTCTCTTGGAAATATTGATTGAACTTCCTCCATGAGATCCTCTTCTCATCAATGTGCTTGGCTTGCTTAAGATGATCCCACCACATGGTTTCCTTTTCTTGCAAGTGGTAGTTTGCAATTCTATCTTATATGCTTGAGGGGTAATAATGTAGCTGGAAATATTTCTTCATTTCCAACAACCAAGCTTTGGTCTCTTCTCCTTTCTTGTGCTCACCATTGAAAGTCAGTGGCTTAATTTTCCTAAGTTCACCTTGCAAGATGTCTACCTCTAGACAGGAGTCATGCTTGGGCTACTCCCTGGCCCTAAACTTGCATGAGTTCCTCTAGTGGATTTCCTTAGAGAATGATGGTTCCTTCTCATGCTTATTGATTATATATCATTCACATGATCATCCCTTTTTCTTTGTGATCTAGACATTGTCACTTGTATAGCACTAGTTGCTTGCTTGGTTCCAGAGTCTTTGTTGACTTTCTTATGCAACATATTCAAATGTTGATGTATCTCTTATTGATCCTTCATAATCCTTTCATTATAATATTTATATCTCTGCACCTTCTTATGTGGGATCCTCATAGTTACAAACTCATTCATGTCTCTTCTCCCATTTGACTCTGTCTCAGAAGTACCCATGCTGACATGGAGACCTATGATCTCGTCCTCATGGATATAATATCCCTGGTAATATTCCATAACTCCAATCCTCATATAAGAACCAAATTCTCTGTAATGTATCTCTATTTCTACAATAAATGTGCATGTACTAATTATTGTTAGAACATGCATAACATAAAACATTTCATCAATTAGAATATAGGTTATTATTTTCATCAATTTATGAGGAAAAAAATGCACCAAATCAAAATCTAATTCACTAAGGAATTAGATTTTGATTTGGTGCATTTTTTTCCTCATAAATTGATGAAAATAATAACCTATATTCTNCTGTAATGTATCTCTATTTCTACAATAAATGTGCATGTACTAATTATTGTTAGAACATGCATAACATAAAACATTTCATCAATTAGAATATAGGTTATTATTTTCATCAATTTATGAGGAAAAAAATGCACCAAATCAAAATCTAATTCCTTAGGTGAATTCCTCTCTGAAATAGCTTTCCAACAGTTGTAACCATTCTTGAATCTAAGTTATGAGCGAAAATTAACAACATTTACATGCTACAATGTTCCACTCATTTACTACTAAAGAAATATCTTTATTAATTTCTGAGAAATTTTAGCACCCAAATAAAATTTTTGAGTGGATACATGTATTTTCCTCCTCAATACATTTCCAACGAATATTTTTTTGCTCAAAACCGAGCTCTGAGATGAAAGTTATGGTTTAGAGAGGTTTTGATTGTTTTTCTCATTTTATCCATATATGTTATATGTGTCTTCTTGATCTTCCCGCACATTTTTACATACTCAGATCCAAAATATGGCTCCATGGTTGTCTTCTATGGTTCATAATATTTCTATAAAATACTACTATGCCCCAAATGGATTTCCGAGTAATAAGTTATGCCCTCTGGAAGTAATTTGGTGCTGAAATTTTACCCTTACTGTTTTGGTTGTAACTTTCTCATACGAGCTTTGTTTTGCACCCAGAATAGCTCATTATATAGATCTCTCCAAGTTATTTTATTTGAGCCAAAAAGAAAAATACTATCTAGGTACCTTGGTGTTGGATGTATGGGATAACCTAAGTTCTACCTTATTTCTCCAACAAAACCCTAGAAACCATCGGCCCTTCTGGAGACCAGAAGGCAACACTACGCATAGAGTGCACAACATAGTCTCACCCGAGATGGATTATGGGTGATTTCAGGACCCAGATGTCTGCAATCCTAGAAGGAATGATTCTCATGGGGATTTTCCACCTACTTATACTTCAATTTTTCTCATATATACCATACCATCATTCATATATACCATTCATTTAACCTTTACCATTCATTTTGTAGAAAACAACATAACATATTCCAGTGCACACTGCAAATTAACCTTAACAGATTCATTCATTTATCCATTCATTCATCATAAAAGACATTGCAAATAATAAACAAAAAATTCCACATATTGACACAGTATTTTACCATGGTTCACCCCCCTGGACTATGTCCACAAAGATTTGGCATTCCATTCTTCTTTATTCATCTTCTTCAAAATATTGCACTACACACATTACATCATAAGTTTAGTAATGGTGAGGCTGAATAGTGTTGCACCAAGCTCAACATCTTGCGACCTGACCCTAAATTATCACTCAACAATAGACGCATCTCCAAAAATGACTCGGTACTTAGCTCCAAAACTCTCTATACAAAAAAAATCTATTAGAAAATATTATATATCCCCTAGCTACCTCATTCATCATATACTTATACTACCAAAAATGGGTAAAAACCCTTATAACAAGGACCCAAAAAACTAACCCTAATTGGATTAGGTTTCTCCACTTTACAACCTTTTTTATGCGGTTGTTCCTCAATCGAGTCGTTCCTTACTTTGACTCTTGTTTTTCTGGCATTGTGTTTCCTTGATTCTCGACATGCTACTTTTCCTTGATTCTTGGTGCACTTCTTTTCCTTATTTCCTAGCGTGCACTCCAACTGTCCTCCAAAGTTGTTGTGCATTTCCCCAAAATAGACTACTCTAGAATTCCCCAAACACTTACCAGTGGCTCGTCTTGAGCCACTCAGGTAGTCTTTGCCTCCTTCACTGACTTCTTCAGCGCCTGAAATGTTCATTTCATCTCTTATACTTGTGTTTTTTCCTACACACTCATTTCTGCAATATTCTCTACCAAATACATTGCTATGTTCTCCTTCAACACTTCTACACTCTCCAAGTGTAGGCGTTTTATCTTTCCCTTTGGTTCTTCCAACTCTGTAATCATCATTTATAACCCTTCCTGCAATGGCTCCAACCGAGCCCTCCTTAACTACTTTTCCATCTGGATCGACTTCATCTCTACCTGCAGGTTCTTCAGCTCCTGTGAACTCTTTATATTGTTTGCTATGTTCATTTCCTTCTATTTTTTCTTCAAATCATGGAATACAAAATTTATGTTGCCCTCCTTTTGATCTAATTATTGAATATTTACATCTTCTTGCAGTTATGTCCACGTTTGCATTGTACAGTTGTATAGTTCTTCAATTTTTTTAACTCCCCTTCAATGTTTTCTATGTATTCTACAACATGGTGTTCCCTTCGTGCTTTGATATATGGTGGAGTTCTAGGGATAACCTTATCTGCCAAATCTATGATTTCATGTCTATACCCTTCCATATCCCACGCTATCTTTTGGATCTTCTCTTTTGTTCTTAACTCCTCTACTTGTGTGCTCTATGGGATTGTCTTAAAGACTTCCTCAAGACTTTTTGCTAATTTCTCTATGCATATTTTTTCATCATCACTCTCAAGCTACACTTGGTTGAGGGATATTTTTAGTATCTCCTTTACCTCCTTGGTTGTCTCTAAGTTCATCGCATCTATCCTGGCCCTTGATTAAACTTCATTCGCGACACTAATCCGCAGCTTGTATAATTCCTTGGTTGGAATCTTGGATGACACCAAGTCGAATTTCTCTATATCCTTTAATGGTTTTTGTGTTGTGTCTTTGTCTATTTTTAGTATCCCTTCTTTGATTTGGAAAGTCTCGCTTCCCTTTTTTTGTCTATATTGTTTCCTTTTATTCATGATTTTTCTTTGCTGTGTTGTGCCTTTTTTTTGTACTACATTGATATACAAGATTTCTAAAACTTCCTTAAAATCCATTAAATTTTTCATCAATTCCTCTCTTTGTGACTACGCAACATATAATTCTTTTTTTCCTCGATCTTTCACTTTTTTTTCCACCATTTCTGCGTCATCCTCATTTATGGTCAGTTGAGGGGCCTTCTTTTGCACCTTCATCTTCTTACATTGTTCTCATGTTTGCATCACTAATTTGCTATTTGGTGTTGTCTATGTCTATGCAGGGTTCTTAGCCTATGGTAGGTCTCTACTTCATGTCTTCTGGCTAGGCATATTGTCCTTTTTCTGAGCTTCCCCATTTTTTCCTTCTGTGTGATCAATTTCTAATACAGAGGCCCTAGGTATTGTTTCCTTCTTCCTTTGCTTATTTACCGGAACTTTACTTTATGTTATTTGACTTCTCTCTTATGTGTTCTTGTTATTTGCTAATGGACTACTTGATTCTCTAGTTTCTTCTTTTTCTTTACTCTTTGTTCCTTTCTTTATAGCCACTGGCACCTTCCACTGATCTGGCCATTCTCCTATTACCCATTGTACTTATTCTGCTGTGATACAGTACTACATCTCCAACCATTTCTTCTTAGGGTCTCTCCTTGCTTGTATCCACATATTGTGCCTATATGCTTTGAAATTTTTTATCCCTTCATTCCCATTCACCACTTCTAGTGACATTCTCCATGTCTCTACTATATTTTATTGCATCTCCTCAATATACATGCCAAAAATGATGGTCTTAGATTTCCTCTGCTTTGGATCTACATTGTGCCACAAGTTTATATATTCTACTATGCGGCACCTTCCTCTCCTGTCGCAAAAGGTTGGGTATTGCAGTTATGCCCATGCCACTAAGGTTATCAACATAAGAAACCAAGAACAATGGAACTATTTCCCAAAGTCTTGCTCATCTCGGAAATCCTCCAAAAATAGGTTCAAAAAGTATGGTGCCCAACTAAGTACTATCCCCTTCGTGCACTATGCGGCTACTTCTACCACTCCTGTTGGTGCCTCTTCCTTGCGACATTTCCTTAGTAACTTGATAACCATTAGCTTTTTCACAAATATTGTGGCTGGATCATTTATGTTTTTGATAATCATGCCTATGCTTCCTCTGTCAGTGCCAAATTGGGCTTTTACTTCTTCTACAATCGTATATTCCTTAATCTTATCATATAAATAGTGATCTAGCTTCACCCTATCTACTAGAAGTCCTATAATCTTTGCAATTAGGTCTACATCAATTGGGACATGTCTTTCCATCCACAAAAATCCTCCATGTGCTCTCGCCAATAATTGTTTGATGCAAGAATTGACATCCTTCCCCCTGCCAAGATCTGGAATTTCTAAAAAATTCATTATTCCTGAATTGTACAACCCTGTAATCCATTGTTTAGGTTCTAATATTGGAAGTCCTAATGATCTTATCCCTTTGTTCTCCATATAAATTTATTTCTCAAGCTCCAGAAACTTAGCCACGTCTGTGACATCATGATCTGTGTACCTTAGTTTGGGAACAAACCCAAAAATATCCTCTACAACTATTACTGACTCTAGAATTTGAGGCAATGACAGTGAAACATGCTTTTGTGTGCACGCTATTGTTAATATTGGCTTTGTTTTCTTCTTTGACGAACATGTTGTCTCGGTTTGTATTTCTTCCTCTCTGTTCGAATCTTTGTCGGTGTCCTGTTGTTCTTCCATAAGGTTCTGTGTTTCCTTAGTTTCATCCCATTATGTCTTCTTGTCATATTCTTCACTTTGTTCCCCCTATGTGCGCTTCTACTGGTTTTGTTGTGTTAGGATTTTCTTATGTTCTTGGGTTTCGACTTTCTTCCACCTAGTTTACCTTTGTTTCTTCTTCCGCTAGGTTCTTCTTCTTGACCAATGTAAAACTGACTAAATTACTCATTGGTGATGGGATCTCATCCATATCTACCACCCCTATCACATACTCTATCGGTTTGTCGGCGCTTATTGTCCTTCTTTTGAACTGGTTGGGTTCTCTTAACTTCGATGGTGTCATTTTTGTAGCTCGGCTGAAATTCGCTGGAAATCTAGGTTGGGCTCATAATTTCTCACACAATCACAGCTTGTTCTCTCCTTTTCTCCTATTTTCTCAAAATCACAAGTGTTTTCCTTTTCGTGTTTTTTAGATTTTATAACCTTTGTCATAAATGTGCCTTACCTTGTCGGTCACCAATTTTCATCTTTTTTCAACCGTTTTCTTTCCATCCGCGCTACATTTTTGTTCTGTCATATTTTTCTTGCATGTAGTATCTTGAATTATGTTGCACCAATTTACTATTTGTTGTTTTTTGTCTCTTCCAACTATCTGTCTATCACTTATTTCTCTACGTACTTCTTTTTGGCTTTTTCTCAATTTTCTACTTTTTTCTTCCTTTTTCTTCTTTTTCTAATTTTTTTCTTCCTTTTTCTTCTTTTTGACTCCTACTATATAGAATATGTACATTTCTACTTTATGCTCTTGAACTATTGAGGGTTAGTAGGTTGACTATCCCTATACAGTTTCAGTCGACTACCATTCACCAATTCTTGCATGTCCTTGTCTACCAAATATTGCATCTGCACAACACCTCCATCTATGACAAACTTTATCTCATATGGCCCTAGCCAATGCATCCTGAACTTCCATGGGTGCTAAAAGTATTTAAGAACCATATATCCTTCCTTAAATTTATTCTTCTTGATGTGTCTATCATCCCAAGCTTTGTCCTTTTCCTTTTGTACTTCCTAATGGAAACCAACTACAATTTTGTCTTCTTCTAATTCCATGAGTTGTGCAAATATTTCTTGAGTTGCACCTCTTTTTGTCATGTTTGTAATGGCTGCAATGCATAAAATAGGTATCAAATACTCCAAAGGGACTATTTCTTCCTATCCATACTCTAATATGAAAGGTGTCTTCACTGTTAGTTTTTTTCATGTAGTTCTATAATCCCATAACACTGCTGGTACCTTCAAATCCCAATCATCCTTGTTCACATTACAAATCTTGGCTAAGGAATTCTGTAATATCTTGTTAAACACTTCCACTATTCCATTATCCTGAGGATGGTATGGAGTGTTATTTTGATGATGTATCTCAAATTCTTCAGGCATTGCCTGGATAGCATTGTTGATAAAATGAGTCCCCTAATCACACATCGAAATTCTAGGGCATCCAAATCTTGTGACTACTTTCTCAAATAAGAAGTGTGTTGTAGTCTCTGCGCTGCAATCCTTTACTACTACTGCTTCATCCCATTTGGTTAAATATTGTTTCATTGTAATGATATAACTTTCTCCTGATCTTCTGGTTGGTGGATTAATTGGTCCTAAAAAGTCTACTGCACACATGTCAAACACTTTCAAAGTTACTTGAGGTATTAATGAAATCCCATCCCTCTTGGATGGATTTCCAACCCTCTGATAAAAATCACAATTTTGACAATACTCCTTTGCATCCTTTTAAACTATTTGCCACCATAATCTTGTGCACAATATCTTATGTGCAATATATTTCCATGCATAATGTCTTCCATCTATTCCTTAATGTAATTGTAGGCCTTTCATGCTCCATAACACATCTACTCAAAATGTTTTCTACACCAAGTTTGTACAAATGATCTGCAATAAGTTTATAGTATACAGTTCTAACTACCAAATTATTCTTCTTCACAGTATTAAATTCCTTTGGGGCAAACCCTGTACTTGAAAATTCAATAATGTCAACAAACTATTCATCATCAATATGTACTAAAAATAGTTGTGCATTGGGGAAATTGACAAATTGTCCTCCAAGTTGCTCGGTTCTTCTCCATTAGTTATTCTGGATAGATGATCTGGCCCTACATTCAATCTTTGAGGCTTCACCATTACTTAAAAGTCAAATTCCTGAAATAAGAGTAATCATCTGCATAATCTTCCCCCAACACTGGCTTGTGGATCAAATGTCTAAGACTGGAGTGATCTGTAAGCATATTAAAGAGTTGTCATAGCAAACAATTTCTAAACTTTTGTGATGCATATACCATAGCCAACCCTTTTCCTTCTATTGTATTGTAATTATGTTATGAATATGACAAATTCCTTCTTGCAATTGCAATTGGGTGATCTATATCACCTTCTCATGTCTTTGTTAATATTGCTTCAAGTGTTATTGCAGATGCATCCACATGCACATTGTTGGCACAGGGGTAGACCCAGTGTTCAACACTCAAGAGCGCACCAACAAAACCCTGACTACTGGCCCTTTCGGAAACACCTTTGAAGCAAATGAAGTCTCATCCAAGGTAGAGGCAGAGGTGGTTGCAAGAATCCAATGTCTACAACCTTAGTTGGGACACAGATCTGTGATTACAATATTCTATCAAAGCACTTAGCAGTTACAGTTCATTAATATTTAACCAGTATCTACTTCACAGTAAAAAACCTAATCACAGAGCACCACAGTCTTCACCCAGATATAGTATAGATGAGCACTAAGAACATTCACATGGGTTATATCTAGCATGTATTCATATGATTAAGCACAAAACATCAACAGAGCTATCTATCATTTCTCTATGACAAATCACTAAGCAGTAAACATATAAACACACTAGTGCATCGCACAAATCATAACAACACAGGATATACGTGGTTCACCCCTAGCCTGGGGATACATCCACCAACTCTTCTTCTCTTTTGTTATCTTATGTCAATCTTCTACATGCACAGAGCCACAAGATCCTACTCCACATAGGACACGAGATCTGCACGCACATCGCTAGATCCTCCTTCCTTGAGTTAGGTTACATCACAAATATTCTACTAAATCTCTTACATTCACTTGCACTTAGCCTTGCAAGTCCCACACAGCATGCACAAAGCATGTACAAATATCACTTGAACATAGCACTTGGTATCACACGCTTGTGCCTATGCACTTAGCATCACCTACACTCCTACTTACATCTCCTAGATTTCTATTTATACATTACAAAATGGGCCCAAACATGGGTAAACCCATGGGCCACATCCTCATACCTGTTACATAAGCCCAAAACCCAAAAATTCCTAAACAAGGGGTCGAGATCCCGCAATCTCCGCTTCGACTTGCGCTTCACCTTCGACAGTCTGTCGAAGTTCCAAAATAGGTCAACATGACCAAGGATCCTAAAAACTTGGTCAAGGGCCAACATGCCCCCAACACTCACCTATGACTCATCCCGAGTCACTCTGGTCTGGGTAGTGCTACTTCAAAATCCTCGATCTTGGCTCGAGTTGCTTCAACATGTTGCTAAGCGTTGTTTGACTGCAGTGATTATTTGTTCCAGCTCTGCTCCTCAATCTTCAATCTCCTCAAACAATTGGCATGCTTTGTCCTGGACTGGTTGGAGCCTTTGTGTCACTTCCATGAATTTGCTATGTATGGTTTGGACCTGTTCTTGAATAGTGCATTGTTCCTAAGATCGCTTCATCCTTTCAACTGCTGACAGGAGCTTCAACTACAATTGTACTATTGTTGCTTTCTGATTTTCCTCCTGGAGTTATGACTCCAATGCCTTTGCCTTTAGTTCATGGTCTTCAGTAAGTCGCTCATAGTTTTGTGCACTTCTACTGCTAAGTTTTTTACATTCCAGAGCAAATTCTCTGATCCTCTCAATTGCACTATGGGCAGTGGCTTCTCTATTATCTCGCACATCCTGTGAGGTACTTGGCACTATTCATAGCTCTAGGTTTGTGATTCTATGTTGAAGCTGTTGGATAGCTTTAGCAAGCTGCACTACTTGTTGCTCCACTGGTTCTTCCAACTTTTTCTCTAAGCCTGTCATAGAGAGAAGTTCTCTGTTGAATGCTTCTTTGACTCCGAGTTGTTCTGTGAGAAACTGCTCTCTCTCTTGTTTGACCTGCGCTCTCTCCTCTTCGAACTTGGCATGGAGGTCATCCTTCTCCTGCTACACAACTTGGCATTGTTCTACCATTTCCTGTTATTCTTGCTTCAAGGTCATTGTAGCCTGTTCTTTCTCTTCTTGCACTCGACAAAGGAGAGCTTCGGTCGCGTCAGCTATTATGCGAAGTTGGGCAGGCTCATCTCCCAACTCTAGTTATTCTAATGGTAGGGGCACAGTGGATACTGTGCGGCTGGATTGAAGGGCATGTTGTACTCCTCTGAGTTCTATCTCAATCCTATCATACAGGGTTGCTTTCTTGGCTTCTATGTTCTACATAATATCCTACGAAGCATATGATATGGCTATGATCATGAAGTCGAAGTCATCGAGTGTGAGCACGGTCTGCAACTTGGTCTTACTAGCTCTGGATTTTGTTGGATTACTGAGAGGGGGGGTGAATCAGTAATAGTGTAATTATAATCCTTTTTCTTCAAATGTTATATCAATGTATAATTATTATCCAATAATGAGCAGTAAGAAATAAACAATCACACACATACATAGTACACCAGTGTTTTACGTGGAAACCCAAATCATGAGAAAACCATGGAATGCTTTTTCTTATATGTCTTGAAGAATTGCATTCATTGGAAGAACCAACTTCCTTTGTTTTCTAGCTACAACTGGAAGGAGGCTCCAACCCCCTAGTTTCTCAGGCTATAACCTGAGGGAAGCTCCAACTCCCCAATTCTCTAGCTACAACTAGAAGGAGGCTACATCCCCCAATGTTCTCTGGCTACAACCGGAAGGTGGCTACAACCACTTGTCCTTGCCCCGTCCTGCCACCCTGAAGTAGAAGTAGAATGATGGAACCACTATCACACTATCACTATGAGATATACTGCTATAAACCTGTACCAATAAATTTGAACCATGCATCAACCATGCATCAACCTGTACCTCAACCTGTAATCAACCTGTACCATAAACAAGTGCATCAAC
>JASDQU010752071.1:6370-34448 GCA_032191745.1 Picea mariana
AAAACCATTTTTACTGTTGTCCAATGCTCCTTCCCTCATTTTGACATATACCTACTCAAAACTCCCATTGCATGTGAAATGTCATGTGTAGTACAGATGATTTCATCAATTAAACTGGCAACTAAATTCACATATGGAACATGAGACATGTCCTCCTCCTCTTCTTGTGTCTTGGGACATTGATCCACAGATAAATTTATACCAACAAGAATAGGTACATTGATTGGTTTACATTCCTACATATTAAACCTCTACAATATTGTCTCGACATATTTTCTATGATTTAACCAGATTTTCCTCTTTTCCTATCTCTTTTAATTTCCATGTCCAAAATGAAATTTGAAGCACCGATATCCTTCATTTCAAATTTAGAGGGAAATTGAGTTTTCACATCCTGGATAATCTCCTTGTTGTTTCCCATCAGTAACATGTCATCCACATACAATAACAAATAAATAAAATGATCACCAATTAATTTAAAACACACACATTGATCCTCTTTGATTCTTATGAAGCCAAGTCCCATCATAAAAGTATCAAATGTTTGATACCACATCCTTTTTGATTGTTTTCAACCATAGAAGGACTTTTTCAACTTGCATACCAACTCCTTCTTCCCTTTCACAACAAATCTTTCTAGTTGCTTCATATAGATTTATTCTTCCATATCCCCATCTAGGAATGTTGTCTTCACATCCATCTATTCTACTTCGAAATCAAATTCAAAAGAAAAAGATAACATAAATATTATAGAAGTTATCTTGGAAATAGGAGAAAAAATCTCATCAAAATCAATTCCCTCAACCTAGGAATAACCCTTTGCTACTAACCGAGCTTTGTGTTTCTCCACTTTTCCTTCTTTTAAATACCCATTTGCTACCAATGGGATTTATTCTAGTCAGAAACTCCACTAGATCCCAAGCCTCATTCTTACCCAAGGATGCCATTTCTTCACCCGTGGCCTTTTTCCAGAGTTTTCCATCCTTTGAATCCACTGCCTCCCTGATAGTTCTAGGATCATCATCAGTAATAGACAAAACAAAAATTGAATGGAAATAAGGTGGAGTATACCTTTCTGATATCCTTTTTTCTCGAAATGATCTCCTCAATACTGGAGTATCAAGACATTCTTCTTCTGATTCATATTGTTCTGTAGAGTTTGATTCATCATCCTTTAAATCAAACTCTATTTTCTCTAGTTCTTCCTTACTTGGTAGGACTTCATGTTTAAAAAAATCCTTCATTTCTCTAAATACTGCATCTCATCTATACACAACCTTATTAGTTTCTAGGTTCCAAATATTATAGCCTTTGAGACCATGTTTATACCCAATAAGGATACACTTTTCATCCTTCTTATCTACCTTACTCTTGGTTTCCTTTAGAACATGAACATAGGCCTCCTAACCAAATACATTGAGATGTGTGAGAGAAGGTTTCTTACCATTCCATGCCTCTTGTGGATTATTTTCATCCATCATTGATGAGGGTGATCTATTGACCAGGTAACATGTAGTACCCACTGGCTCTACCCATAATGCTTTCCCTAACCTTGCACCACTAAGCATGAACCTTTACTTTTGCATCAACATCCTATTCATCGTTTCGACAATTCCATTCCGTTGAGGCGTATATGGAGTAGTATTCTTCCTTGTTATACCACATTGCTTACATAATTATTCAAATTCACTTCTGCAAAACTCTCCGCCATTATTTGTCCTCAACACCTTAATTATTTTATCTCTTTGATTCTTAATAAGAGCCTTAAAATATTTAAAACTGTCAATGACTTCATATTTCTTCATGAGGAAATATATCCATGTATTCCTTGAGAATTGATATAGAAATGTAACATAGTACATAGATTTTCCTAATGATGGAACTGACATAGGTCCAAACAAATCACTGTGAACTAGCTGTAAAATTCCTTCTTCCCTCGTTGCACCAGAGGGGAATATTACCTGATTCTTCTTGCTATATACAAAATGTTCACATAAATCAAAATCCAAAGATAGGTTAGACATACCTTCAAATATACCTTTACCGTGTAGTAGTCGAAGAACCTTCTCTTCGATATTCCCCAGTCTTTGATGCCATATCATAACCTTTTCTCCATAGACTGTAGGAGTTATTTATTATTCAACTCCAATATAAGGAATAGTGGAACTATTAAACCCACCACTAATGGTGATTCCTTGCAGCTTATAGAAAGTTCCAAAATGAAATCCCTTCAACAACACCATTGCTCCTAGAACCATCCAGTGTGTTTCCTTTTCAAGTATTGTTTTTACCCCTACATCGTCCATTTTTCTTACAAAAATCAAATTTCTGGCCAATCCTAGGATGTACAAAACACCGGGTAGTGTTATAATCCTTCCATATATGAGCCACAACTTGAATTTTCCTCGACCTATGATTCTAGGTGTTGATTAATCTCCTAGGAAAACATTACAACCATCATACCTTTCATATTCACATAACTACCCCCTGTGGGGATTCATATGAAAGGATGCACCTGAGTCAAACAACCATGCCTCATGATCTACATATGTTCTTGACTAAGCCAAGTACACATCCCCTCCTTCTTCCTTGGAGGTATTTTCTTTTGTCGAAGGAGATTCTTAAGATCCCTTCTTTTTCTCAACTTTGGATCTACATTGCTTCTTGTAGTGTCATTCTTTTCCACATATCCAACATACCTTTACATACTTTCCAGGAGAATTACATATTACCTTAGAATTATATATCCCATGATATAGGTGGATATCACTGGCCACCCATCTTTTCCACCTAGCTCAAAACAATTTTCTCACATTTTTCTCAATTTACTATTTTTAGAAGTTTTTAACTTATGGGGCCAGTTTGAGGGCCTAAATGACGTTTTTTTCATTATTGGAAACCTCAATGAAAGAAAAAGGCTCTTATTGATACCCCTAAATGAATCTCCTAATTAATACCTTTCCAATGAGCTATTGTACACCCTAAACGAATATTGTATGCAAAAGTTTCAACCCTAGGAAGTTAATGTACTAACTTACCCCAACGGGGCCCACATGTCTTTTGGCGATTCATCTCCTAGGCTTAAGTTTTTGGATGTCTATCATTTCGAAATTCATATTTATTTTAAATTGGCCTTCAATTCCTCATTGTACTCATGTTCTTGTGAATGAGCATAGCCATAACATCTCTTATCAAAGATAAGCTGCCACCATTTTAGCAAGCTTGTTTTCAGTCTGCATTTTAAAGTTTTCAACATATTTCTTATTTAATAGAAGTCAAGTTTTATTGTATCTTTGTTATTTTTCATTATGTATCTGTGTTAACATTATAAATATGTGGTTTCAATTCATTCCTCTCATAAATATGGATCATTGGTATCATAGAGGTCTTCTCCTTGTCATTTCTTAATGCATGTCCCTGATGCAGTCAGGGTATAAAGAGTTGGGTCTCAAACTTGTTTATCTTGAGGAAAATTTCTTTTGCATGCCCAAGAAACCACCCATGTCAGGAGAAAATAAATACGATGTGACAGGATATCCATTCAAATTTTTTCTCGAGAAATCCCTTGAGCGACAGAGGAATGAGATGATGGACAACTTCGCACAAATTATTTCACAATTTCCTACAAGCAATGCATCCACCTCAAGCGGAAGTGCCAACCCCTTCAAGGTATAGATAAATTTTGATATTCCTACATTTTAAGTTCAAATAGATGTGGATTCCATAGATAAATGGTTAAACCTTCTAGAAGGGTATTTTTTTTTCCATAACCTTTTCGATAGAGAAAATATTATATTTGCGCTCCTCAAGGTTGTCCCCCATGTCAAATATTGGTGGGAGACTTTTTGTGAGAAAAATGAAATAGAAGGATACACATTATTTTCATTTTCACCCACTTTAGATTCCTTTAGGTATTCCATTATGGAACAATACTACCCTGTTAGAAGTTATGATGAATTGTGTACAAGATGGACCACACTACGATGGGAAAGAGACCAAACAGTCCCAAATTTCACCAATGTCTTCCATACCTTCGCACCAAGATGGGTATCAAATATTATAAAAGAAATATGGTGCTTAAGTACTGTGGAGGTATGCATATATACATTCAGACATAGTTTTTTTTTTTTGACATCACGTCCTTGGGCACGGCCTATCGATATGTCATCAAAATCAAGAAGAAGATTAAAACAAAGATGCGGTAATTTGGGTCTAGGAACCCCTCACAGTAGAAGCAGAGAAAGGTCATCCCTAAACCACAGAAATAAGGATAGAAAAAATATGGGAAACCTCATGATAACTAGTCCAAGCCACAATCAAATAACGAAAATTGGAAGATGAAGAAATATATTAGGAAGTGGTCCGACTTCCATAAGAGCCCCTAGCATAAAACTATTGATTTTCGCTCAAAGAAGTCATTAGTGGTTGAATTAAAATCCTATGAATTCGATGTGGGTTGCTACTATGAGTCAGAACTAGATAAGAGGAGACATATCATTGACGTGGAACCCAGTGCCACCATTTCTACCACAAAGATCCAGCCTGGTGAACCTAATGAGCCAGAGGAAGGATAACGCCTCTTTCATTCACATATGTGGGTTAACAGAACTCCACTGCACTTCATCATTTATAGTGGTATCCAAAAGAACCTCATCTCAGCAGAGGTCATCAAGTGTCTATCCCTGTCGACAACACCGCACCCTCATTCCTACACCATCGGATGGTTCTGTTAAGGAAGCGATCTTCATGTCAGCCAACAGTGTCTCCTACCATATGACATCGATCCATTCAAAGATGAGGTATTTTGTGATGTTTCACCCATTGAAGTTGATGATGTTCTTTTGGGCCAACCTTATTTATGGAAATATCATGTTATATATAATTCTAGGCCTCGCAATGTTTCCTATATCATGTTATGAACAGGAAATTTTACATGATACCCGAGGTGGTCCCACCTAGTGTTATTTCCTTGATCTTTTCCAAGCAATGTTTTGGGTTACTATGGGATGACCCAGGTTCTAAATACAATATTACCAATAAAAATTTCTACCATCATCCCTTCTGGATACTATAAGGCAACACATCACAAATATGGCACTGCACAGTCTCACCCGAGATGGATTCAATGGGTGGTAAGAGGACTAAAATGTCTGCAACCCTAGGATGGGATGTGTATATCTTAGAGGAACCTAACCTATTGAGTATTAACTTTCAAATCCTTCATTATATATTATTCCAGACCACTTCCAAAGCTATTCTATTAGGAATTCATTAACCATTATAGCTGCATGTGTTCAATGAAAATCATTCATCTACTGTAAAACCATATTCTGATCTATTTACTAACTATAACAATATTTTACTTAGTGATGTTATGGAGGTTATATTAGCTTATTCTTACTGAACAGTGTTCATTCCTTTATAATATGACATATTCATCATAAAAATTTATCAAAGTAAATGAAATCACAAATATTGCATACACTCACATAAAAACAAAAATATACCGTGATTCACCCCCCCCTCCTAGGGATACATCCACAAAGATTTATCGCTTGGACTCTTTATTCATATTATTTGCAAATCTTGTGTTGTGCACTATACAATTCTTCAATCACTACATTTGACCTCTACAGATCACCAAAATATCTCAATAATACTCTCAACAATTACACCTACTAACGAGAATGACCAAACCCCTCATGGCCCTAATACATTCTACTTGTAAAAAACTTGAACAAATCCCTTACAAAAACCCTAATCCTAAAAGGATTAGGTTTTTCGAGTTTCTCCTTGAATTATTCTCGGTTGTTCCTCGATCCAACCATTTCTCCAAGTCGATGCTTCTCCACTTTACAACTGCTTCATAATAGTTTGTCCACTTTCTAACTGCTTTTCTTGGCGTGGGTTTTCCCTTATTTCTGACGCTTATTTTCCTATTTTTCTGGCGCGCTCCCCTGTTTTCCAATGCTTCTTTAATTCCTTCAAAACTTATTCTCTTTTTCCAAAAATTGGTCTATGCCAATAGGCCCCCAACACTGACATCATGACTTGTCTCCAGTCACTCATGGACTAAAAAATATTTCACTTCTTGTGTCAGTGCTTCATACATTTCATCTATCTGTTGGAATTGATCCTACGCCTGGCTACTCTTCTATTTCATGGCTTTGACCATATGCACAGTGACTGGAGGTCTTAATATCTCTCCCCCTCCAAGCCTATCTTCTCTATGTTCAATTTTTTTGTGTCGATCTCCACGACCAGCTACTCGAACTGTTCCTGCAAGGGCTCCAACTGAGCATGTCTTGCAATTTTCTGTGCATGCATCACTTTTTTATCTACCTGTAGGCTCTTCATTTCTGCAACAGTATTGATCTTTTCAGGCAGTGACATTGTCCTCTATTAATGATTTATCTCTGCCATTACTGCATGCAATTTGTATTCCTTCACATGAAGCTCATGTAAGCTCCCATTCTCTAAGAGTTGTGTCCACAACTGGGCACTCTTTTCCAACAGCTCTATCATTTTACGTATATTTTGTGTGATGTTCTCTGTCGATGTTGTTGCATATTGTTCTCTTTTATCTATGACTTCTCGATGAGTAGTAGGTATTTCATGCTCCTCCATAATCTTGATTTTTTCTTTATACTACTCCAAAATATGTGGTATTTTCTTTATGTTCTCTTCCGATGACTCTCCCTTGGGTTCTGCACTGTCTGAGATGGCTAGAATACTACATTTATTTGTTTCTCCATATCATCCAATTTTTTCTTCGTTTTCTTCTTTTCCTGCCCTTCATGGATAACTTTCTCCTTCAGCGAGGTGTTTTCTTCCTGTGCCAACTGTAAGTTCGTCGCATCAGAACTTTCCCTGGAATGAATCTCCTGCGTGATGCTAACCTGTAATTTATACAACGCCTTTGTTGGAATCTTGGGAAATTCAAAGTCTAATGTATCAATGTATTTTAGGGCCTTCTATCTTGTCTCCCCATCAATAAACAACATCGTAGGTGTTATGATGAAATTATCTCTCACATGTGTTATAATGTGCATTATTTCTCCAAGAGGAACTCCTTCTTTAGCTTGCATTGGTTTGCCTTTTTGTTGTTTCTCTTCCCTAATCCTCAATTGCTCCAACACAGTTTTCACTTCCTACACCTGTTCCAGAATTGAAGCCCTATAATTTTCAACATTCTCCCATACCTATGAAAATCAATCCTCGACTGTGGTGGCTATCATCTCCACATCATCTCATCTCCACATCATCTTCTATCAGTGATGACTGCATTGGTGTTTTGTGGGTTGTTTCCTTCTTCCTAGAGCCACTTATTTTCTCCCCTGTTCTCTTCCTCTGGGCATCTAATAGCTCATATGTCTTTGTCATATATGTATCCATTATTGCATCCTTCCCAACTTCTTCGGTGCACACCTATTATGTCTCTCCTCTTGGTGCCTGCTCTGTGTGCACTGGTCCTTGTGTAGAGCCATGATGTGGTTTCGTTTACATCCTACTTTTATTCTGTATGGGGATGCTTGTCCCCACTAGACCTTATGTTGTCTTCCTCTTTTTACTAGTGCCAATCCTTATTTTATAATGCATGGGGATTGTTCTACCCTGCATCTAATATTTCACTCCTAGCTTTGCTCTCAGAATCATTAACACTTTCCACTCCTCAGGATCATTAATGTCACTGATCTTGATTCCCATTTTACCTCTCTTCGCACCATAATTTGCCTTGATTTTGTTAGAGATGGATTTTTACTTTGTTTTTTCTTCTAAATTTTGTTATGGATTTTCCCCATCTGTGGGTAGCCTCATGATTTCTGTGATCAAATCAAAATTCATAAACATTCGCCTATCCATCCATAAAATCCCTTCATTCACCCTTGCTAGGAGTTGCTTCACACATCCATTGATGTGTTTACCATGCCCAAAGTGCAGTACATCCAGTAAATTCATTATTCCTGTGTTGTATAGCCCCAGGATCCACTGTGTCGGCTCCAACAGTGGCGCGCCATATGGGCCTTCTCCCCTGCTCTCCAAATAGGTTTTTGGTACCAAATCTAGGAATTTTATTGCATAAGCCACGTCATGGTTGGAGTATCTGATGGTATATACTCCTCCCACCATATCATCATCAACATTCACTCCCTCGGGGATATTTGGCATCACTATGGCCAATTTCTCTTATGTACGCGATATTCCTTATGCACTGCTCTCAACTCACACCTTCTTCTTCCCTTGTGGGGATGGAACCCTGACTTCTGGTATGTCCTGGCACCCTGTTTCCTGCTCTACTTCTGGCTCTAGGACTTGATGCGTTGAACCCATGGCTTGTTCACCCTATTGTGGCCCTTTTTCCCTAGACAGGTCACATTCCATCCTCTCTGCATCCTCCTCCGACTGCCCAACCTCCTATGATGGGTTTTGTTACTCATCGATATGGGTGGTAGTCGACTCATACTATGTTGTGTGAATCTCATCCACATTTATGACTGTAGGACTATCCTTCATTCCTATTACCTCAGAAATACTTTTCATGTTTCGCCTGACCCTACTCTATGCTCCAACGCGTGGTGGTGACATCCTTCTAAGATTCAGACTGCTAACCACAAATATTCACTAGCTATCATGAATTCTCACTCTTTCATGCTCAACTCTCTCTCTTTATTCTTATCCTTAGAGAAAAAACATGAATGACCACCTTTCGCCCCCTTTTCCAACTTTATAGAGGGATAACGAAATGATAGTTGTTCCACACTAACAATTTTCACTTTTTCCATTTTTTTCCTACGCACTTCACTTTTGTACCTGTCAACTATTTTGTTATGTTGCTAGGATTACTATCTCCAGTCGTTGTTGCAATTCAGTCAGCTTCTCTTGCATCGTCTTATCAATTTCTTCTTGTAGTTGTGACATTTGTTGATCTACCTCCTCAATGGAATCATTTACTTGGTAACCGATCCTATCCATATCAACATCCATTAGTGTATAAACAGTCAGTTCCTTGTGCGCTTTCTTATTTTTATGCATAGATGGGGTTGGTCTTGTACCCTTGTATTTTATTTTCTCTCTTGTCTTGGGTACTATCTATTATGTCTTTTCTACTGATGGTGTTGTCTCTGAATCATACTCTGTGTCACTGGTTTGACTTTGTTCCTGATCATTCCCTACATCGTTGCATTGTTTTGTCTCTTCATTACCAGGTTGTTTTGTCTGAGTGCCATCTGTAGGAATCTTCCCATTTAGGTCCCAATACTACATGATCAGTTGGATGTCTTCTTCAGTAACCTTGTACTTCGTCTAGACATCCTTCTTTTCATAGACATATATATGATGTTTATATTCTCAAAACGTCACGACCGATGCTTATGCTTCAACCAGGTTTGGTGTTTTGTGCAGTTTGTCCTTAATGAACTATCGAATCCTTTTAGCATAGAGAAAAAATTCTATGTTGTTGTCTGTTTTTCTTTGTTTATTGATTTTTTACGAAACAATTTGGTACTTTGCTGTGAAACATGGTTTCCCTCTTAGGCCCAAGAACCACATCCTCCATCTCTTCCCATGATGTGAACAAAAGAAATATTAGAATCCATGGATAATGGAACTCCATGCCTCTATCTTCTGCGTCTCCACGGTCAATAATAAATTGGTTTAATAGGAAGGACACCAAGATCATCGAGGTCCCTTCCACACACTTCTTTGGCCACAAATATCACTCTTGCTGGCACTTGGTCCTTATTTCATTTCCATAGAATCTTTCATTCTAATTCCTATGTTGCAAGTATGATCGTTGTGTCACATATGTTGGAACATCTAGGCCAAGAACCCCTCCAACTATGTGAAACATTTTTTTCATGGCCACTAAAAAATATTCGTCGTTCTTTTTGTCAGAAAACAGTGGGGTGATATCTTCCCCCTGTATCAGTAGTCTTGTGATCCTTGTGATCGAGTATGTATCTATCGATATTGGCCTGTCCAGCCACATATACCATCTATGCACATAATATAGGAAAAAATCAATGCATGCATTTACTTCGTTACTCTATCCGAAGTGTGGGATGTCGAATAGGTCTAGTAGGCCTGATTGCTCCAATCCTCTAGCCCATACATGGAGAAAAGGTATGCTTTGGTTTGTAGCGGGTTTTACTTTCATCTCCACATACCTATGGGGTGTAATTTTTGGGAACTTCACCGTGTTTGTAATTTCATGGCATGCATATCTGAGTTGTGGCACCTTTCGTTGCATATCTTTGTCGATGATGACCCCTTCGGGTATGTCGAGCGTCACCAATGTATGGTTAACATTTTTTGGCAGTGTCATTGGTGGGTCATCATCCTTTCTTTGTGGAATGTAGTATAGGAGGAACCTTGTCTCCTATGATGATGCTCCCAGAGTTTCCTCAACTTATGGTTCTACTGGTGATTCTTTTATGTGGGCCTTCTTTGGTATGGGAATTGGTTCTTTCGGTGGTGCCATTTCTATAAAACTAGTAATCCATGACAATTGCTCTGGCTTTGTGTCTCCTTCTTCACTTTGATCTTATTTTTTTTTCTCTCTTACTTGCACACAAATCGTAGTAATAATTACTAACACTTGTCGACCTTCAAATTCTTTTGTACCTCCTTATCAATTGTTCATATCCCTTCACTCCTTAACTAACTTGTTAGATCCACCAACGACGTCGATGAATGCTTGATAAATGTTTCTTTTATTACCAAATCCAACATTGGAATTTTTCCTTGTACTTCCATTTTATCATGATTTCTAGTCGTTGTTCCCATTTATGATCACATAATGTATTTATGACCTTCCATTACCACTTTGTAGTCACCGTTTCCACCATTTTCTTATTTTCATGGTCTTGTCAGTTCTAAATTTCACAACAATTTTGGCTTGTGTGTTTGTTTACTTCATAAACTTTTGCTTATGTGCATTATTTTCTTAGTTGGTGCAATTTCATCCCTCTCTGTGAAAATCATTCCTTCTTCGTAGTTTCTGATGATTTGTACTCTGTAAGTTTTTGATCTTTTATTATCCATGTCTTACTTTTTCCTACTATAGTACACTACCATAGTATATGTTTTCTTCCACAACTCACATTATTACGCAAATTGTCGTCCCTCTTTATAGGGTTTGAATCGACTTCCATTCACCATTCCTCCCACGAGTTCTGCATTCAATGTTTCCAACTACGCATCACCTATCTTTTTCACCTAGTTAATCACATATGGGCCTAACCAATGCATTCAGAACTATCCAAGATGTTGCATAAAATTGTTTTCATATAACAATACTAAGTCTCTAACTTGGAATTATTTATGCTTAATATGTCTATCATGCCATGCTTTCTTTCTGGCCTTTTGAAATTGTTGGTGGAATCCTATGACAAATCTATCCTCCTCAAGTTGTAATAGTTGTGATAATCTCTCATATTTTGTGCTAGAATCCGAAAGATCAACGATAGTTGCAATGTGTATACTTGGAACAATAAAATCCATTGCCATCATTGCTTCTTGTCCATAGACAAACCTAAAAGGTGTATTCCCTTTCAATGTTTTGCTTGTGGTCCTATATGGCCATAATACTAAGTGAACCCTTAAGTCTCAACCATATCTTCCTACATTACATATCTTTGTCCGTGCATTCTATAGGATTTTATTAAATTCTTCTATTGTGCCATTGGCCTGAGGGTGATATGGCATGCTCCTCCGATGGTGAATTTGAAATTCTTTGGTTAATGTTTCAACTGTCTTATTGATGAAGTGTGTCCCTTGATCACTTAACAAAATGCATGGACACCCAAATCTTGTCACTGCATTCTCAAACTGAAAGTGTGTAACAATATTTTCACTACAATCTGTAACTGGTGTTCCTTCTACCCATCTGGTAAGATATTATGTCACAATAATGATATACCTAGCTCCTGATATTCTCACTTGTGTATTTATTAACCCAACAAAGTGTATTTCCCATTCATCAAAATATTGTAGTGTAACGTGTGGATTCAAAGGCATCTCATCTCTTCTAGATGGCTTCCCTACCTTTTAACAAACATCACATTTTTTACAGTACTCTTTGGAGTCCTTGTGAAGTGTGGGCTACTAGAGCCCCGTGCACAAAATATTTTGTTGTTTCTTTTCCTTCATAGTGTCCTCCTGCTATCTCATTTTGCGCTTCTCCAAGTATCATCATCCTTTCATGGTCTACTACACACCATCTTAATATCCCATCAACACCTAACTTATATAAGATTCCTGCAATTAGCTAGTAATCTACTGTCTTTACCACTAGTTTCTTATTTTGTGCCACTTCCATGTCCGATGGAGCCATCCATGTACTTATAAAATGCATAATGTTTGTAAAGTAGTCATCCACCATGTTGATCGAAAATAAATATGTCCGAAAAATTGTCATCTATATTTCTTGCATCTTCTCATGATAGCATGCACTATAAATGATTTGGTCTTGCATTCAACTTCCCTAGTTTCACAACAACTTCAAAGTCATTTTCCTGGAATAACAAGAACTATCTGCATATTCTGCCCCCAAACATTGGCTTTTTCACTAATAGTTTTAGCGCATAATGGTATGAGTACATCTTGAAATCTGAACCTAATAAGTAATGTCTAAATTTTTTTAGGGCATATACTACCATCAATCGTTCCAATTCTATCATGGTATAATCATTTTCTATTGTTTAAGTTTCCCTCTTGTAAAGGAAATTAGATGGTATATGTCTCCTTCTCCTAGTTGAGATAATATCACACCTAAATCAATGGACAATGAATCCAAATGAACATGGAACTCCTTTTTCTATTATGGGAATATCAAAATCGGTGCAATCACTAGATTTTGTTTCAATGTATCTATCCCTTTCTGGCAGTCCTCATTCCACTGGAACTTTTCTTCCTTTTTCAATAACTTCTCCATCGGTGTTGTAATCTACGCATACCCCTTGATAAAATTCATGCAATATCCTGCATGACCCAGTCTTGCTCTCATCTAGCTGATTGATTTGGGTGGTTGTAAATCTATAATCACTACAATATTCTTGGGATCCATTGTTAACCCTTGTTTACATACCACATGTCCCAACAAAATTCCAAATGGTGCACAAAAAATGCAGTTCTTCAAATTTTTTGAAATATGACATTGTCTACACCTATCCAAAATCAATATTAGTAATTTAATGTGATCTCTTAATAGGATAAATAGAGTCTAATCATTTAGGTAGAATTCCAAGAACTTATTAATAAATTCCATAAATACTACAACAACTACTCTTGAAAATATTGCAGTTGTGTTCTTTAATCCAAAAGGCATCACTATATACTTGTAACTTCCCCATTATGATGTAAACATATTTGTTTTCCTATATTCCTCCACAATTTTAATCTAATGATAGCCTGAGAAACCATCTGTGAAAGAATAGGCATCCCAACCCCCTACATTCTTGAGTAACTCATTTTCTAATGGTGTCGGAAATGGGTTATGCAGGCATGCATCATTCAACTTCCTTAGATCCACATAGATCCTAGTCCCTCCTATTTCTTGTCCTCCACCATCATTGGATGTATCCATTCTGACTCCTCAACTGCTTTGATGATTCTTGCTTCTAGCATGTGGTCGATTTCTTCCTTCACCTTCTCTTTGTATTTTGGATTCAATCTGTAAAGTCTCTATATTATTGGTTTAGTGCATGGTTTTAGTGGGATTTTCATCTCTCCTAACTCACCATGTATCCCTTTCATTTCTGAAAATGTAGTTGGGAATAGGTCTTGAAATTCATGTAATAAATATGCAATCTTTTCTACATTTTCATCGCTCCAATAATCTCCTATCTGCACAAACTTTGGGTCCTCTTCTATCCTAATATTCACTTTCTATGTATTTAGTGGTGGTGCAAATGTGGTGGATTCAATCTCTAGACTTTTTTCAATAAGCCCCCCTTCTATTTCAGGTACTTAGACATTTTGTGGATCTTCCTCATCCTGAGCTTCTTGTGCAACATTGTAACATTCCAGTAATTGGTGGACTGTCATAGAAGCATTTTGTGCACTTCATAAAGATATTACCTCCATTGATTACTTTTCTAAGAACTATTTGTGTCTAATATCTTGTAACACTGCATATACTAATGGATATTCATGCTCAAAAGTAAATGTTACCTTAAACCTTTGAGTCATGTAGTTCCAGTCTGCGGTATCTTTCCATATCTCTAGTTGCAAGTACAAATTCTTTGGAATTGTCTCCATTGTATGTATGAACCTATGCATCCATTCTCTCTACAATGTTGTTCCCCATATCTTTTCAAACTGTGCGATCTGATTTGTTTTATTTTCTTCCCCAGTATATTTCTGCATGATATCTTCCACATTGGTACCGAATCTAACTTGTATCAATCTTCTACACTATTTACATTCTTCTATGCCTTCTTTATGCATATCGCACCATCTGGCTAGGATGTCCTTTAAAGCAACATCTAAATCCAAAAATATTTGTTGTTCATGTATTTGTAACTCAAACTTATGTACAAATGTTTCTATATCCATAAATCCATCATAATTGGATGGATCGCGTAGCTCCATTCCAATCTAGTGCAATGATCGAGTAATGTGGGCACACTGCCTTGTTGAGACTTCATGCATCCTTTGCTTCTAGTATTCCAATCCTTCCTCTAAGTATGACGCACATGAGCTAATGATCCTCCAACTCAATGTGCCATGTATAGTTGTGTTGACATAATCATCTATTCACACAATCATAATATACAAATTGTTAATTTCACCCCCTTTTGCTAGCTTTATGTATCTATTTCCTTCTTTTGGATCTAACGGTTCAGTAACCTTCAAGTCCCCTACTTCGAAGATCATTTATGTCCTCTTCAAATTAATGATTTCCTAGTTTTCAAATTCCCATTCTAATCCCATTAATAATGGCCATGGGTGTTTATCATCCATGATCTCAATAACTTCAAAATTGTGTACACTGTGCACTCCATATATATCCACTGATATTCAGTGGTATCCTTTTCAATCGGCCAATCTGTACTATATTGTGTTGATTTGCTAATATTAACTGGATAGGGGACCATATTAACTTGGGTTTTCTCATTATTTCCCAGGTTTGTTTTGGTAACACATCCACATCAGAACCCAAGTCTAAAATCACATTGTCCACATCATATTACCCAGTATGTGCATTTAGTCTGAAATCTCCATTGGTTATTTTCTTGCATAGTACCTAATTCACTACCTTATGTATGGTAGGAATTGTCCTTTATTGTGCACCATGGTCAATCTTGTTTCATAATGTATTTAATGCATTTCCATCCTTTATCATCTCTAAACAACTATTCAAAAACTCTCTCAAAGTATTTTATTTCTTTAGTGTCCCTTCTCGTATGGAACTATCATAGATTGTAGGAATATCACCCATAGGTAGCACAAATGATGTTGATACTACCCAATTCGGTCGCAATATCTATTTTCTTGTCTATTTATAGGTCTCTTTTTCTTACTATGGGTTGAACATCGATGAAGGCCCTACTACTTTCTTTACCCATTGCTCAACCTGGCGTCTTCCACTGGTCGTATCAATCCATGTTCTAAATCCTCTGCACATTACAAATTTTATTTTGGGTCCTTCATCGCATATCTATGTTGATACCTTTTGAACATTTTGATTTGGGTTTTGGTTTTGATTCCCTCTTGCTTTCACTTTGTGAGTAATTGAGGACAATATTCTATCGCCTGCTCCAATACTCAACAATACATGCATGTTTTACAAGGGTTCTAGTAATAACAAGCTAACTGTCCTGGTTGGTAACAATTATAACATATTATTGGGCCTTTTTGTCCTCTTCTAAAATTTTCTCTGCCTCAGCCTCTACCAAAGCCTCCTCAGTTTCCTTAGATAAATCCTCTTTTATTAGTATACTAACCTCCTTCTGTCATAATATTCTCCTCTTTAATTATATACATATCTAAAGTGTAGTCGATCATCAAATCAAATGCGCGATAATACTTATCCTCATGTCATACTAACTTACAAAAAGTGCAGAATAAATTTCTTAGTGTACTGTCGTATTTTTGCAACAATGGAAAATCATGCAGATTATGTCCCCATTTCTTACATATATTACAATATCCTCCTCCTGGTAATGGATTTGGTGCTCTGACTGCCATGTACTATGCTAAGGCCAGGAAATCATCTTTATGGTGACCTTCAGTCCTACACCTGGTAAACCAAATTTGTTCCTTCTTGTCCATTCACTTTGTAATCTTTTCCAATTGAATGGTCAAGGAAGCGAATTATGTCTAGACCTATGCCATCCCCCTACTATCTCTGATAGGAGATGCTTCCAATTTCATTGAAATATCCAAGGATTTAGGATGTGATGTAATTTTTTGTTGTATAAATGGGTCGTGGATGTGTGGAAAGAGTCCTGCAATAAACTATTCCATGTCTTTCTAATCAAGGATTTGGAATGTTAACCTACCCATCACATCCTTGAATCTCTGATCGAAGTCCCATACTGATCCAACCTGCACTTGTTCTATTTATTTTAACTCTGTAATGTATTGTGACCGGGATTTTGGTTTTATGAATTCTTTCATCAACGCTTGCGTAATTTCCACTAAGGTCCTCGCTTGGTCTATTCACATAGTACTATGCATCTTCATGTACAATACTAATGTTCATCCTATGAATTTTTTTTCCAATTGTGTAATCTTTGTAGTCTCATCTTGGACATTATTCACAACCCAAATTGTCTCACATAGAAAGAGATGGTTTTCTAGGTCCTCTGACCCAATTCCCCGAAACTCAGGTAGTCTCAGTGTATTATCCACTCCTACCAACTTGTTGTTTGTCGTTCCTTCCTTTGGTGATACTGGTTGACTATGGCTCGACATATTGTTTCAAAATCTCAGACTACTACTCTTGTGACTTCCTCCACTGACTACAAGGGATTTTCACAAGTCTTCGAATGTGGTTTCATATATAGGTGATGCACTCGGGTTTGTGGATTCGACACAATATTCATCCTGAACAAGATTGATTGGTTCTTCTATAATAGGACTGCATTGAGGATCCTTCTCTTCTCCTTCTATACAATGTACTTCTACAATCTGGACGTCTGCACAAGGTTCTCAACCTCAATATTCAACTAATTTTACCTTCTTCTACTAGAAAATACCCCAAATTCATCTTCTCCTTCTAATATTCCTTCATTTTTTTGCATCCTCATTCCTCTCCTTCCTTGTTCATTTATTCTCTCCTACCTTCATACCATCTCCTGAACAAGACCAGTTCCCCTATGTGTGCAAATTCCTTTAGATATCATAATCCATTGTCATCACACATTTATCAAAAAATAACATATTT
This sequence comes from Picea mariana, assembly GCA_032191745.1. Classification (NCBI taxonomy): domain Eukaryota; kingdom Viridiplantae; phylum Streptophyta; class Pinopsida; order Pinales; family Pinaceae; genus Picea; species Picea mariana. Next base: position 23,763 of record JASDQU010752071.1, read on the forward strand.
ATCCATGTACCTAGTGACTTCATAAATCTTTCACGCATACCCTTAAATAAATCTCATTCTACAACACTATACGACTCTGTGCAATCAATTGTGAATTATGTAATATATCCCCCCAATATACTATCCAGCCAAAAATCAATTGCACATGAAGTCATATTACTTAGAGAACTCAATTGTCTTACCAACTTAGGAGTCCATCTCCTTAGTGTCGTTGAACAATATATTCCAATATTCTCCACTAATATTTCCAATCATTCAATCAGGATAATAAAAAATTCACCAAAGAAGACCTCATGAAGCTCGATATACACATATCTTTGCATCCATTGTTCATCCTTGATCCAATGGATTTGATTCTTTGTCCTGGATAATTCGCGTTCTTTCCCTTCTATCCATTCTAAGATATTTTTCTTAGTTGGCCTCCAAAACATTTCCTCAACTACAAATTCCAAGTCCCAACAATGAAACCATTTAATTAGTCAAAATTTATGGAAAAAACTATGGGAGTTTATGAGCCAAACCATTTTTTGGAATGCAGGCTCAAGTTATATTTACCAACAAACCCTTCAGACACTGGCCCTTTCGGCATCACATCCATGAAGGTGAAGTCTCACCTGAGCTATCTATGGGGACTGCAGTAACCAAGTTTTTGTAGTAGTGAGATATTGTGAGTCGATCAATGTACTCATTACAACCTATCTATACTTTGAGAAATATTCAGATTCTATTTAATCCTTCATTGAGTCATACATACAATTGTGATGTAATTAACCATATCACTTGGTTATTGAACCATATAATATACTATTCAACATTAAATCCTCAACATATCTAGATCTAACCATGCATAATAAAAGTAGACATTAATAAGCACACAAATAGACATTCAACATAGAATTTCATGTGGTTCACCCAACCTCGGGCTACGTCCACAATTGTTTTCTTGTTCGTTATTATTCCTTAGGTAACAACCTCAAGCTTGTGCATTGTGTTACAATGGGTACATCATAAACAATCCCCATCCCACCTAGCCTCTATAGTACAATATTCCTCTTGTTCACTCTCCTACTTCTTAGCCAAAATATTTCTTCCTCTCAGTATCTCTTCTCCCCCAATACTCATCATAATGGACCAGACATACTCAAGAGAGAGATAGAGAGAGCCACAACCAACTACACTATCCAACTACAACAACAATAATATCAACAACCCCCAATATTCCCAACCCATTACATATGTATACAAGATATTATGGCTCAAAACCCTATGACAAATCATCATTAGTAGGTTAAACCTCTTTTCTCGGATGGATTTTTCCTCTTTTTGTGCCTGCTTTCCCTCCTTGTCTTATCTTTCTGGTCTTATTGATTTTCTTGATCTTCTTGATCTTCTTGATCTTCTTGATTTTCTTGATCATCTTGATTTTCTTGATCTTCTTGATTTTCTTGATCTTCTTGATTTCCTGCTAAGTCTGATTTTACTGCACACTTTGACCTTAGCTTCTCCCCTTTCCTCTTTTGTTGTGTGTTTTCTCCAGACTTAGTATTTTTCTCAAAATTATATCCAAAAATTCTTGTCCAATAGGTTATGTGACCACAATTCTTTCAAAATATTAGGAGACAAGATCTATCCATTCCCTAGACTAAACAAAACCCACATGTTGGTTTCCATCATGCTTTGTCGTCTATATGGTGAAAACATATCTTTAAATTTTAAGTTGACTTGGGTTCCTCTCATCCATCAAGTTTTCATGGGGAATATTTTCAACTGGGCTCATATACGCTCTGCCAATATCAAACAATAAGTGAAAAATTCACAAGAAGCACCACCAATATACTATCCATGATTTTTCATGTTTAATTATTTATTTTATGCAGTTTGTGTAGTTACCCCTTTCTCCCCTCTAGCTTGGAGTTGGTCTCTGCATGAAGAGGCATTTCACTTGTATTTCTCTAAAATGTCGGAAATCAACTACAAAAATAATTTCAATGACATCTATAATTTCTTCATGATCCCCCTACATCTTCTTTTGAAAAATCATCCAACCCCAAGATTTACCCAAGAGGTCATCAATGTTATAAAATAAATTGGTGATTGGTTTGTACATGAAGAATTATCATACATTACAATTTATGGTTGTGAAGGGGATCCTCATATATTACCCAAGTATGTCCCATACATGCTATCATTGAGAGAAATTACATATCAATTTGTCAGTGTTAACAGTGCATCCAATTTGTCAAAAAAACAGAAAAAGTGATGGCCTACTTTCCCAATTTCACTAGGCATTTAGACCTTGTTAAATTAAAAACATGCCCAAAAGAAAGTGGATCAATTAGATGGAATTTATCTGGTGTAAGAAGATTTAAAAAAAAATTATCCAGTAGAGATGGTTAGAAAACATTGCGCTATGGTCAAGAGAAAAGAATATATCCATGAAGATAACCCCTTTGACATTATTTTTCAAAGAGCCATGAGTTTTTATGAACTATCCTAGAGAGTTGATGCTATTAGAAATATTTCTAATTTTTTAAACCTCATTGAATGGAAAGTCAAAAGAAAGAAATATTTTCTCAAGGAAAATAATAGAAAGAAAGAAATTGAAGAAACTAAAGAGGATGGGGATAAATCGTCCAAGTATTAAGTAAAAATATATCACAATGTTTCCACAATAGAAACAAATATGGATTCAATTTCACAACAGAAGGATGCAACATGAGAAGAATATTCAACCAAAACAACTACCCAAAATCCTACTGAGATGTATGAAGTGAGTACATAATTCAACACCAACACAAATATGGAACAATCTCAAACAACAATTATTCTAGTTACTGATCGTATTGATACTACTCACATAACTTCAATTCAAGGAAGATTGGGTACAATTTCCTTAGACCTTGGTAGCATTCATCTAGTACAATATATTGTCTTGTCTCTTGAAAACTATGTTTTTTATGATAAGACCTGGATTATAGAAAAGCGAAAATACAAAAAGAGGAAACTGAAGCACCATGAAGAAGTCACACAAGAGATAACCCAATTATGGAATAATACAAATTTGAATGATGAAGAATTTGTAGAGGAAGTTGTTGATGCTTTAAGGGAATTTTCCAATGCAAATAAATGGCATGAAGGCAGATTGTCTAACCCGTTAAAGAAAGAGAAGAACAAAGTGAAATAACTTCAAGAACATCAAAGGATACAAGAAGACATCTAGTCAAAGAAACATGAATCCTAGTTGAAGGATCTTTCAGAAGAAAATAACCTCTCTCAAAACATCATTGTATAGTTTGCAAAAACAATAGATGAGATTAACACTGAATATGAGAGATAGGTCTCCATGATTCTTAATGAAAAATGAAAAATGATCAAATATTATGACAAGCAGGTGGATACCTTGACCACTCAATTAGAATAAATGAAAATCAAAGATGAGAATTCATAAATTCTAAGGAAAGAATAAATGGAGCTAAATACCAAACTATCATCCTTACATGTATTATTTTATTCAAAACTGGATGTCATTAAAGATCGACATGAACAAGTCCTTGACCTTTTTGAAAAGTCTCAAGTTTAATCTGAAAAGAAAAAGGATTCCCAATATTTATTTAATAATATGAAGATATGGGAAGCACAAGGAACCAAATTTCCACCAGGGTATTCCAAAATGTTTGAAGAAGAAAAAGTCCAAACACGAGCCTCACTTGACTCCTAGCAAGCTAATTGTTTGTTTTCACAGACTTTTATTGAGAAAATAAGTAATTATTTTTCATACTTATGGGATTTAGCATTAGATATTATTAAAGACTACAAGATGCCTCATGTGCAATTTCTCAGAAAATCAATGCCATTATCAAATTGCCTTATAGATGTGTAGAAACAGGTAGACTCAAGGGAAAATGGAATCAATAACTTGAGCTTCTAGAATTTGGAAAGTTCTATACAATTTCTTACTCATCAAACAAAATGTTCAAAATCAATTAATAAATTTTTATCAAAGTTTTCATCTAGGCGAGAGGAAATTACTAAGAAAATTTATCGAAGTAAATTAAACAAGGAAATTCCCTAGCCCCCATTAATTTCACTTATGTTAAAGTTTTTTTTTTTATGGAAAAGTCACGTGCAAATGCAAGGGGGGAGAGTTATTAAACATGTTACTCGAACTAAGGAGAATATCTATCTTTAATATTAGCTAACAAACCAAGTCAAATATCTCTCCTTAATATAAGCTAACAAATAAAGTCAAATCTCTAGGCCTATCAATTCGATCAAAGGATGGAAGTAGTTCTATAGTCTAGTATATTTTCTTCTATTTATTGTAGTTTTGTAGAGAAGCCTGGGGGTTGGAAAGTTTGGAAAGAAGGCCATGTGAACTATTGTAAAAGCCTTGATATTTTGAGTTTTGAAGACCTAGAAGTGGAAAGGAATATATAGAGTTTCACTTGTTTTGGTACTACTATTCAAGGCTAATGAAATACTTATTTTTTTGCAAGCCATATTTTTCTATTGAATTTATTTTAGAATGAATACTCATATTGTCAATTTTTGTACTGTTGTTAGAACTTCTGATAAATATTTATGTTGTTTCATTCTTGATTAAATTTTATGTCAATGATGAGAGATTGAACATGATTATGCATATTAATGATATTTAGTAACTACTTAGTAAATTGGTTATTAAGTTGTATCGGTGTTTTACTCTTGTTTTGATTACAAGAACTATTTCTGTAGTCCGACAACTTATCTTTATCTCATGTTTAATTGATATTATTGAATCTAAATATACAGATTGGTATGTTTCTTAGTAACTTTTTACTAATTTAAAATGAAATGTATTTGTTTTAATGGCTATCAAGTTGTTTGAACTACTTCTATAGCCTAATAACTAATTTTTACTTCATATTCATTTAAAATTTTATTTTTTACTCCTAACTAGAATATCATGAACTATCTCTACATTCCAGATAGGATAGTGTAGTTTTAGAATAGTTGTAGAATAGCCTTTTTCTTTTTCTTGCACATTAGTTGAAAAGAGATTCAAGGAAAGTTTCCTTTCGAAGATAAAATCCCCTTAGTGGAAACTGGGCCCACATACCAGTGAGGATCACCATCCCAAATGAGTATAAGCCTAATTGGGGCCTTGAATGGGTGATTTCTCCACGTTGACTTCCAAGAGTTTTTACATGCATCAATGCCTTCATAAGTTATACTTGCATGACCTAGTGTTTCATTACTTCCCATCTATGGCTGTCACTAGTACATATAGTAAAACTTTCGGCATTCTATTTGCGGTGTTATGGACAAAAATGGCCATATTGTCGAAATATAAAGGAAATTTTATTTTTTTTTTCTCATATTGCCTGATAACGTCACTATTTCCATGTTGGTGTTTCTCTTACCACATTGTCGTCTCTCTTGCCACATTGCCATGTCTCTTTCCACGTTGTCATCTCTCTTGTCACGTTGTCGTCTCTCTTGCCACATTTTCCACATAGTCGTCTCTCTTTCTACGTGTGTAACATAGTCGTCTCTCTTGCCACATTTGTGAAGATAGTTGTTGCAGTTGCGACGTTGTGGAAACTAGGTTTTCCCCCTCCAATGGTCACCTAGTATTTTGACCAAGTCAACTTTGATTTGGTCAATGATCGTTGGAATTGTAACATTATAAAATATATAAATATGTTGCATTTTAGGTCATCCTTGTCTAGATAACATATATCTAGTTCTGTGCATGCCATTTCGACACTCTGAATAAAATAAGAACTAATACAAAATACAAAATCCAATAACTCTTTCTGCGTCATAGTTTGAAAGCCTTCTACAGAAGTCTGTTCAGTCTAAAGAAGCATGCAACTCTCTCAAAGGAACACGACTTCTAGACTTGGCAGATGAGCCTTCTTGGTATGTGCAAGAGATTCATTCTATCAACTCCATCCCAGACCTTTCAACAAATGAAGAAGACGATGACTTGGTCCCATAAGAAGAATGGGAATAAAATATTCAATGCTAGGAGTAATGACAGTGAAAATTTTGTGCAAATAGGAAAGGTAAGTGCTGGGTTTTTTTCCTTATCAAGCTCTGATATTAGATCAATATTGTCTATATAGGAAATATTTATAATAATAATAATAATACAATTTAAGGCGACCACCTAGCTAGATTCCAAATTGACATATAAGACCCCTTTGTTTGTGGGACAAAGGACCTCGTCCACACAATGATTTGAATGATTAGTCTACATAGGTGCACATACCCTATCATGTTTGGGAGTCGAACTTGTGACCTCCAAGGAGGAAACACAATTTCTTAACTGTAAGGCCCATTAGCTTTGAGAAGGTTATTTTTGTATTCTATGTTTGAACTAAGATTTGATGAAAAGTGTAGAATGCAATATCTCTCTTTGCATCATAGTTTGGAATTATTTTACAGTAGTTTGGTTGGTCTAAAGAATACTATGGTTCTCCCAAAAGAATCATACTTCTACCATCCATGTAATTATTGATTCAGTATTCGATAAAAAATGTTTATGTTTACAGAAAAAGACTACAGCATGGGAGTGGACAAAATTTACAAGGGGCCAAAACTCAAAAACTAAGGGTAGATCAAGCAAGTTGGTTGCATTACTCAGAGCATGTTAGATGGCAGAAAGGAAGTTACTAGAAAATTTTCAGGAAATATACTTGACAATTCTTCAATCCAAGATTCTATTTATATTGGCCATAGAAACATATTTTAATCAGCTTGTTCATCCTCTCTATAATCCTAACATTATGTTAGTTGTCTAAAGTTGCCAGTTCCTAAACCCATTAGTTTAAACAAGCATGCATAAAACACCAGTACAGTGTTAGACCCTGAAGGATGATGGTGGCCTTAATATTATTATTGTTCCAAATTGCACACAAACAACTTATTGCAATTATACATGTTCCATGAAAATCAAGCATGAATAGTGTGCTTAGCAATAAGGCCTGAATCATCAGAGAAATTCCTAAGCAAATTATGGATTTTTTTTGGATATTAGTTTAGTATGAAAATGTGAAATACAATGATACATTGAAAACACTGCCTTTAATATTATCTTCCAATGATAGTCCATGTATTAATTGTAATAGGGAACCTTCGCTCCTCATGTATGATAAAAAGCCTCTCATATACCTGAAATATTTTGCAATGCATGTGATTTTGATGGCCATGTTGTATGTGTGAGTGGTATGGCAGTAGCTAGACTACTGCCCAGCCTAAGATAAAAATCTTAGCACAACATATCCATGCTTCTGACAACTGTGAAAAACTGCATTCACAAGAGATATTGTGAAGGTCACCTCACTTTCTTGTAACACTTTTTCTAGGGAGTATTGATTCTTGTTGTTTAAAATAATTCCACGTATTTTCTAAAAGTCAGAGTTTGCATAGTCTCTTTCCAATATACATCTTTCTTCTACATCAGAATCAGTCTGCATTTGTTTTGAATGATTCTTAAGAAGCACAATATGGCCATTTTGTGAATGCCTCTAGTTGTCTACAACAATAACATAGTCAAGATTAAAATATGGAATATCAGTCTGATTAATTCTTGTTTTAGCCTCCTTTTCTTCCTAAACAAGATTAAATGTTTTTTTCACTCTCACCACTTCAACAACCTTGTCTTAATTCCTTGAAAATTTTACATTTACATTTACATGAAACTAACCTTGATCCGCCCTCATTTACCATGGTTACATATTATAACTCTTTTACATGCCACATAATAAATTTTTGGTTTGACCATATTACATGCCATATTATAACTCTTTTACAAGAAATTTCAATGTTGGCTCCATTCACTGCTCACTATGCGGGGTCGGTGCATGACATTTTTGGTGGTTGAATTGGAAGTTCCATGACATTTCAAGAGAGTTCCAACAAAGATTCTATAGATGGAAACAACGACATTTGAAAAATATCAGACTCCCCATTATGATCATTGTTTCAAACATGGACGATCTCAAAGATTATGTGGTTAGGACATCAAACATCCTTGAGTCTTGAAACCCTCCCATACCTTCAAGGCATGTTTCTAGTCTACCCATGTCAAATTTCGATGCATACAGACACATATTGAAGAAATTTCAATGTTGGCCCCATTCACTAGCGCTCACTATGCGGGGTCGGTGCATGATATTTGTGGTGGTTGAATTGGAAGTTCCATGACATTTCAAGAGAGTTCCAAAAAATATTCTACGAGTGGAAACAACAAAATTTGAAAAATATGAGACACCCCATTATGAACTTTGTTGCAAACATGGACGATCTCAAAGAGTATGTGGTTGGGAAATCAGACATATTCCTCGAGTCTTGAAACACTCACATACCATCAAGGCATGTGTCTAGTCTAACCATGTCGAATTTTGATGCATACATGCATAGTTTGAAGAAATTTCGACGTTGGCCCTATTGTGCCTGATTATATACCCTTGAATGAAGATGAGATTTTAAAGCCTTAACCCCTGAGTAATTACACAAAGGAGGCTTAAATGTAATAAAATTAATGGTGTTTTACATATAACTATGGGTGATATAACATAATCCCTATTCTAACAAAGTAACAAAAATTGGAACCTACAAATAAGAATGGGTAATTGCTACCATTAAAATCTCCCTCCAATACTACTTAGACTAAGGACTAAACATAATATGAAATCATTAATTTAACTAGAAACCCAAATTGAAGGCATTGGTTGTGTGCTACATTACTAGAATCAATTATTTTAGATGAAAATGACTAAATCACTGACCCATTATTTTCTAAGTGTGAGCCCTAATAAGACAATGGTTGGAAGACTTGACACCCCCAAATCTCTTCAAAATGCTTCTATTTTAGGTGTTTATATTGATGAGAGCATAAACTATGAATAAATCACTCACCTAGTTAATCTAGCCAGTGAGATTGTGACCATTAAACCCCTGAATCAAAGATATCAAGGTGAATTTTGAGCTCTATTAGGAGATCAACTGGACAATGTCTTCAACCAAGCTAGCTATTGTATTAATTCATAATTACTAAATAAGAAAAATTTCACAAGGACTACCATATATTCATTTATCATGGATATTTAAATACGATTATTTAAATCTTCACACACCAAGTTTTTGACTAATATCCCTAAAAAAAGACCACCAAGATTGTTATTAAATGGTCAAGAGACCACAAAGACTTTCATTAAATGATTAAGATACCATGAAGACTATTTCATTAAATGACCAAGAATCTATTTTTTTGTTCGTTTCTTAGGGCTACTATTTCCTACACCATTCAATTCTTTTTCAAACATCCCTTTGGTTAATGACATGACACAAGGGAGGGTTGGACCTCATTATAAGGTTGCTGGTTTTGAAATTGAAATTATCAAATAAACTAATTATAACAAAGGGTTCAATGTCAAGTTTGGAAACCCTTCTAAAACACAAGATTGATGGCACACTATAATTTACCTATTTGATTCTAAGAGCATTTTCCAAAAGGGATCAATGGTCCACCATTGTTTTCCTATTTTCCTCACTTCATCATAATTTAATTTAGATGTTCCATTTCTTATTGAAGCTTCTCAATTTAGTTGGTAGGAAACTTGATCAATTGTAAGTGATTCAATTGGCTTGACTGACTTGCATTGCAAGTTCAAGAAAATAACATTTTGAAGCCTCCATAGATATGACTTACCATTTTATGGTCTACTTTAAATTATACACAACTGAGAGTCCCATCCCTCCTTAATGCTAGTTTGTTGTCCATCTTGATAGTGAATAATTAATGCTTGTGAATCACGATCTCTTATGCAAATATAGAAGAATTAATGTTCTTTGTGAGCTTATTTTGTTTAGATAAGACACATGATAATTAATGAATGTGCCTTCCTTTGCACTAAAACTTTGCACAAGATAACATGTTTTTTTCTTGAGGTACTCTGTTAGAGAGAAAGGGAATTCGTTTTTTGTTGTTGTGAAGGATGGGAAGGAATATTTCTTGTTGGTTAAAGGTTCATTGTGAGAAATTGAAGTAGATCTCTAGTCTACTTATTTTATAAGCACTGTGGGATGGGCTGTGTGTGTGAACTAGAAACAATAGCTATATCTTTTCCCTTGTGGTCCCACAACCTTGGCTTGGCAGTGGAATCTACAATAAATTCCTATGGCTAGGCATAAAATCTTAAGTGTTTGTTATAACCGTAGATTGCACCATCCATGCTTACCTGGCATCAGGCCAACTCATTGCCCTTCATTGCCAAAGCCATGCTGAACAGACTCTTAAAAAACCTCTTAAAACAAGAAACCCGCGCCCTAACCCATTACTGGGCGCGTTGGAATGCTGGCAGGCCTTATACTACACGCGTTGGAACGCTGGCTGGCCCATTACAGCCCGCTTTTACCTAACAAAGCAAAAAATCAGGAAAGTTGTCGACGGGACGAAAAGCTTTGGGTCAGTTAACTGGAACTCCTAGCCATGCATGACCGAGAGTTCATCTAAAAACCTAGCTCCTTCTAGCCTATAAAAGAAGGGGTATGGGTACTATTCAAAGGAGGAAAATCATAGCAAAGAAACTCTGCCCAATTGCCGGATCCGTTTTGTCCCAACCCTTTAGCCTTTCCTCAAGCTTTAGGAGAATTCAAGCAAAGAAGTTGGAGGACAAAGAAGAGGAGGAGCCCAGG
>JASDQU010752072.1:8202-21380 GCA_032191745.1 Picea mariana
TATTGCAGGTATAAAGCTTTGGGTTGAAGTGCTAAATGGTGGAACATCATCAAACGTTGGATCGAGGTATGCCTCTTTCTTATCTTTCACATTAGTTTATATAGCATACAATGGAATTGAGTTGATTTTTGCAGTCATACCTATCTGTTGTGGTTTACCCTTGGCCATAGAGAGTTTTTTCCTTGTAACATATAACACTTGGATTATATAGTTAAAAAGGATTAAATTTCTCTATTACTGATTCACCCCCCCTCTCAGTAATCCAACAGTCAATTTGTTTACTAAGTAAGAAATTTATGCAAAGAATGTTTGTGACATAATTCTTCAACCATATTATACTTTTATAATTATTCAAAAGTGTACGCTATTACACCATATAGGTGGGTTGTTCTTATTGATGAAGTATTTGTGGAGTTTTGATTCCCAATATGTCCATGGAAAAATAGCAACAATATGGGCACTTTCTTTTAAATATGAATGCCAAAGAGAAATCATTTTTTTAGAATAAAATTTCCCCCATTTGAGGGCATAAATTCTGATTTGGAATCAAATCACAAGCGAGGATTTTAAAGAAATGTAGTGGTTGATTGGGGGGTAAGTTGTAAATTCAAATAAACATTCATTTTCACATATGAATTCATTTAAGGGATACAAATCCATATTTTTATTTCATGTTCATTATCCGTAATGGATGATAGATGATATTATCATCATTAGTAAGATTGCAATGCATTTAATGTTCACTACATATTGTAGTATTTGATTCAACACGCACAATAATGACTATAGTGCACCTTGGGAGGTACCCAAGAGGGATAATGATAGATAGGTGGCCACATAGTGTGAAAGAAATAATGGTAAGAAGGTGTAATTGAACATTCCTTCCTTAGAAAGTTCCTAGGAGATTATATAGAACTATAAAGAAGTAGAAGCAATGCAATGGAATTTATTGCGAATTATATTGTAATTGTAGCAAGCATTGCTTGTGGAGTGATTTCCTTCCTTAAGGAATAATTAATGGTGTTACCCTACCTTAAGGGTTTTCTCTACAATTCTTGTGTTCATTATTTTGTTATATATTGTGTGAATATGCTAGTTATTATCAAGTTAATATTTATATTCTATTTTCGGATCTACTGAGTTACGCAACAAGTAGTATCAAAGCTAAGTATTAGAGCTCTTTCTTGGGCCAAAAAATAGAATAATTTTTTTTTTTTTAATCTTTTTTGTATATTTTTTAAAGGAAAAAGAGGACGACAACCTTAAGATCAAATTCTGAAACTTTTACGTGTAGAACATAAAAAAAACTAACTATAGATATGAGTTCCTCTCAAAAAAATACCCAAGTTAAAAAAAAAAAAAAATGAATAAGACTCTCGGAAGTGGAGTTATTGTTAATTTAAAATATTTGTTTTAGATTTTTTTTGGTGACAATTGCATGGTTTGTAGATCATATATATTTTGATGTAGTTCCCAAAATTCAGTCAAACCAATACTAGTTGATGCAAAGCGGTCATGGAATTTCACAATCGTGGTTATAATAGCTAATCAGAGAAGTATTTCCCAAGTTATGATCACTTTACAATAGTTGCATTGAAAAATAAGCTATTTTTATAAACCTTAGTTTTTGTTGAATGTTTTATTCTAAGCAAGATGTATTTTACAAGAAAATGTGATGGTCCTAGAATTGAAGAATACATAAAAGAGACAAAGTCTTCATGGAAAAATACTTGGAAAAGTTCTCTCTATATTAATTTAAAAGGTGATGTGGCCATATGGTGGAGTTCACTTAACCATGACAAAATCAACACACTTTCAGATACACACGTATTTGATCTAGAAGTTTCTCTAGCAGGTAGTATCATATTGGGAAGAAGGGTAAAAACAGAACCAAGGGTTTGTTTCCATGCACAACCTTCCTATTATGGGTTCATGGATGCATTCAACAAGATAAGGTTATTGTTTCTATTAACTCTAGTTGCAAGCATAATTTCATGAGTACTAACTTAGCTAAAATATTGCAAGTTCTTGCAAATAATATTCAAAGCACACAAGTTGAGGGTAAACATGTTCAAATTTTTAAACATTTGAAGCTTACCATGGATAAATATGTTTTGCATTCATATTTTACTGCTATATATATAAATGATGTGGATGCTATTATTGGATATCATTAGGAGGAATCAATTGGTATATAGTTAATATTAATGTGCAAAAGAAGTTTATGAAGCTTTGGTACAAAGAAAAGAAAAGAAAATTGTAGGATATGTCTCTTGGTAAACAAGAAAGTCCTAAGGGGCCACATGAAAAAGTCCCTATAGGGAAAATAGTTGTAGTACCTACTAACACATTAGATGTAGAGTTCGAGGAAGAATCTACATAATAACATGAACAAAAACCCTAAGAGGGAAAAAAAAAGGAAGAAAAAGTAAGGTGATAAATGAATCAAAGGGACACCATGATGAAGCATCCAAGAAAGAAGACCCTAGATCTAAGGTTGATGTCTATCACCACCCACACCACCTATAGAAACAATAATCATCAAGGCATGGGTGAGAGTGACAACAAATTTATGGACCAACATGAAACCAAAAAGGAAGCCACTATGGAGGCACATGGAGGCCTGACAACAAGGCATGAAGATATCAGAGTAGAACAACAAAGAGAAATTGGAATCTAAATTGAGGTGGAAAGGAAGCAGTTGGACCCCATGTTTATATTTCACTAGGATGTATGGATGCTCGTGCTTTGTACTAGTTGGCTACATTTCTTAGTATATCATATTGTATGTCTTCCTCCCATGTTTTTAGGTTGAAACATGTGAATGGGGATGGAATGTAGTGTACTTAGGGAGAATAATATAGGGTACCTAGGGAGGTACCCAAGGGGGATAATGATAGGTAGGTGGAAACATAGTATGAAAGCAATAATTGTAAGAAGGCTTACTAGAAGTTTCCACCTACTATAAAGTTACTTCACTAGAAATTTCCTAAGAGATTAGATAGAACTATATAAAGAAGTAGGATAAATGTAATGAAATTTATTATGAAGTATATTTTAATTGTAACAAGCATTGCTTGTGGAGTGATTTCCTTAAAAAATGATTAATGGTGTTACCCTACCTCAGGGGTTTTCTCTATAATTCTTGTGTTCATTCTTTTGTTATCTATTGTGTGGATCTGTTAATTATTATCAAGTTAATATCTACATTCTATTTTTAGATCTATTGAGTTACACTACAACAACTATTGCTCATTGATTAATTAATATATTGTTTTTTGGTACTTGGACAAACATAAGTATAAGGGTAAGGCTTAATGAATCCATTGAAGTTCTATGTTGGACATGGATAAATACTCCTTGCATGTTTATGGAATTTGTTGAAAGAACTAAAAGTACTTAGACCCAATTAAGACAAGTGTTGGATGTGTTTATTCTTAAAGTTGTATGACTAATTCTCTATAAAATGGTAATAGGAGATATAATCTCTTTGAATAATTATTGAGCTAGTCAGAATATGAAAATGAAACACATAGAATGTTAATGTGATGGGATTACATAGATATTATATTATATCTATCTATGTGTATGTATGTATATAAATGATCCTATCACAATTAAAATGGATAACATAGTGACTATTAAATAAAGCCGAAGTATGAAGTTGAAATATGCATTCACACATGGATATGAAACTTCACCTATTACATTGTTAGATATAGTAATATTGTTTAAGAATGCGCTAAAGAGGAACCATAGCATATATTGTTCTAGTATCCACATTAGTTTTGTAAGAGTGATCTTGGGTTGTTGTGGTTAATGTAATGATGATTTTTGATTTTACATAAGATCTTAGGCTCGTGTAAGTGAAAATATGAGCATGGAAATATGAAAAGAACTCGAATAATGCATGTGAATGAAATGATTTTTATGGTTTTGTGGTCAGACGAACTTAGATTATTGATATAACTTTCATGATGTTTATATGAAATCTAGTAATCATGTTACAATTTGCAAGGTTTATGGAACTTAATATTTAATGGAAACTTTAAAAAATGATAGCTTTTATGAAGTAAAGTATGAGTTTTAAGTTCTTGGTAGTCAGGGCACTACATTAGGGCATCAAATAAAGAATCTAACACTAGGGACTTGGGCTTGCAAGCTTGCTTTGTGAATTAAGTGAAAACAAATGTTGGTTTTGAGAAAGCAACGTGCTAATGGAGAGCATAACGTGTCTCTTCTGCCTACTCCACCATATTCATGTTCTCCTCTGAGTGATGTCCCTAGGTGCGAGAGAGGATGTAATTGTGTTTTTATGATCGAGAAGTTTGTAGAGTAGAAGTTGAATGAATTCCTTACACTTTGTCAGAAATGTTGAAAAATGTTGGATTATGAAACTCACTTTCTAGAGTTTTTTCAATATGTTAAGAATTTGAATACTAAGGTAATGATAAAAAAGAAGTTTCTCTATGGTTATAAACGTTGTATTAGAGAGGAACTACACAGTGTAATGCTATTATATTTTCTTGATATAGTAAAAAAAGAGGAAACATAGGTCTATAGTTGCTTGATAGAGCCAAGGATAGAAGTATTACCGAACCAACCAAATATTCAATCCCTTCCTTCTAGGGAGGCTATTGGAAAGTGAATTTTACAGGGGTGGTTCCTCGTCTTCTACTTATAAATGTCAAAAATATTAAAGGGGTAGTGTAAGACCCTCACCTAGAGTGGCGTTGGGCACCTCCACCATATGAACACCTCGATGGTCAATGACTGGTGCAGATGGACATGTCATATGGATGATACCTTGGATGAACCAGTTGAGATGCCCTGGCCTATCTGAAATGCATACCTCATATAGTTACCTTGGCCCATGGAAAGGCACAATTTATACAGTTGGAAGCCTTGATCCATTGACAAAGCTTATCATAAGCAAATACAACATACCTATGGACAGACGGGGCAAGTTCTAGAGAATGACAAGTTGGATGCACCAAAGAATTTGGACAAGACTTGGTTAGAAGTAAAGAATGTTTATGTGGGAATCCTTTTCCATATACATGCATTGGAATGATGAAAAATAAGTTGGCTTGGCAGGCTTGATGACTTGGGTGCCTAGACTTATATGGATCAACAAAGTTAGCAACCCACTCTTGGGGGTTGCAACAAATGGTTGAAGTTCCTTTAGGCACAAGTTGTCGTGGAATACAATCATGGGGTGACCTCATTAGGTTTACTCCCTTGGGTATAGATTCATCTGGAACACATCTTTGAGATGCCTTGGGTACAACTAGATGAACTTGGATGGATTGAGTGCAGTCGTGCATAATTGCACTATTCAGATGCGCTTGGGATGATTGGGATGGTCTAGGTGGGTGGTTGGAGTTTCCTTTAGGTGATTTAAAATGGATCATACGTGTTGTCCCACTTAGGAATAGATGGGTTGTAACATACCCCAGCCCAAATAAGGCCCATTACTTGTGGAAATACACAAAAAATTGAATTTTTTTGCTGATCAATCTTGTAGCTTACCAACTACAGTATTACACACATAGATTTAACCATTATGCTATCATTAATTTAAATGAAACTAAAACATGATGAGATAATGATGAGTGCAACTAATTCATTCCATACACAACAACATATAAACCATTAAAATAAACAATTAAAACACAACAATTTCGCTCATAAAATAACACATAACATAGATAAACACTTATCTTTTCATAATAATTGTGCAACCAACTGCTTGGGACATATGTTCCACCCAACCATAGAATTGTTGTTCTAGATATCAACATCAAGTCACCCTTGAGATGAGGCTAGGAATCCACAAAAGAGGATGTTTCTCACAATCCACACATAGCTCAGATATCCCACAACCAACTAGTATTCTCCTACAACTATCCCGATTTCCACTAGCTCTCTTCCTCTTGACCTGCCCAACCCAAGGAATGTACCCCTTCACTTCTCTCAGTCCATCATGAGTCCCATTCATTTATCAAGGTCTCTCTGGAATGGGTAACTAAGAATCTCAATACTGAGAACTCAAGGGAACTCATTGCTAGGAAAACTACCAATAAAACAATAACAATCACTTGATTTTATAGTGCAACTCACACATGAGTTTACACTTTAGGCCTGACAACCCAGTTCTTCTACAAGCTTGACAACTTGCTTCTTCAGTATTCAACAAATCCAAAAACGCTCCGGACTTCACCCTCCATTGTTGTTCCATCTCCAGAGCTCTTATTTTCCTTATTCTGCCCCTACTTGTGCAAAAACATCATTGTCTAAAACTGTATGTTCTACCCATACGAATTTCCTCTCTTTTCCTCAAGAAATTTGACTCTCACTCTCCCCAATGTTGATTTTACTTTAGCCCCATGCTCCCAATAACTATGGGATGTGACTTCTCACACCCACCTTTTTACATGTATTCAATGATTAGGCTCTCATACATTCAAACAAAAAAAATATAAGGTTGTCCCCAATGATAATAAATTCATGAAAGTGGGTTTAGATTAATACCCATATATAATCTCCCCCTTCAAGGACTCCTCTCAGAGAATACTTTCTCTTGTGGAAAACTCATCCCACATCTCTATCTATGTCCACCAATAGCTGGCATCACATTTTGTTTATTAAAAATCAGAAATACCAATCACATTTTATATCACTTGGCCATAGCCACATTTCATATCTACATTATCCATTAATTAAACAAGGGATTATAGTGGGGATGTTACATGGATGTACTTGGGTACATGCATATGAGACGAATAATGTGGGATTTATATGACTTGGAAGATGGGACGACTTGGGCAGAAAGAATGACCTAGGAAGTGGAATGGCTTGGATGGGCTCAAGATGACTTGGGCAGGCCCGACACAAGTTGGAACAACTTGATGATTGTTGACTTGAAATGAGATGAAAAACACTAGGTTCCACTTGGAATGATGGGGATTGCTAGTGAACGACAAGGCTCATATAAATAGGTGGATTCCTCAAAGTTCCAAGGAATTCAATCAAGCAAGGAGTTGCAAGGAGTCATCAAGAAGTTCTGCAAATGTCAAGTTCGGGGTTTAGGCATCATCGGTTGACTTGCATTGGCTAAGTGACAAGAATATGGAAACATGACTTGCAAGAGGTAGGCCCACGATTTCTTTAGGGGTTGGATTGACAGTTTTGTTGGTTGTTGACCATTGTAATTGTAGTATGTAAATGAGCTATAGGAAGTTGGTCATGCTCCCTTGTTGTACACCATTGTAACATTCTCTAGATATAATAAAGAGTTGAAGAACCTATCTTGGTGCCCATGTATACTTGTGTTCTATTTTTTTTTTATGTTTATTGAATGTTGTTGTTCCTTGCATATTGTTGATTTCTAAGTGTTATATTGATGGGATGTTTTAAGGCTGTGGTTGGACACATGCCTATGTGTTGACTATTGGATGAACTAAGTGTGTTAGACTTGGTTGGTCATCTAACTTGTTGTAGCCTAAGGCGAAGCTATGGGTAGACCTTAGGTGAAGAGGCATAGTTTGGTTGTATTAGGTGTAGGTTGACCAAGCCACTATGGTTGAAGCAAGGAAGTGTCGCACAACCACAGGTGGTAAAACAACTTGGGAAAACTCAAGTCACATAAAAAATAAATTTGTGTGGACTATAGGTCTATGACAGATAGTGTTATTAGACCTCCAAAGAACCCATTTTCATGCCCTATGTTCAACATAGTGGTGCACTTTCTCAAGATTTCACTCATATTTCTGAGAACTCTTCAGTAAAGATTAAGGCACCAAGGACTTTTCATTCAATAAATTTTTGGGGTTGTGGAGGACCACATTTTATCTGAGACTACCCAATAAACAACAAAAGATATAATCTAGACAATACAAGTTTAATATCGAAAAATAAATACAAACTTACTTAATTTGAAATAAAAGTATGAAAATTGACTTAACTTCTCATAGAACTCGGTCTTAAGCCCTTATAATGAATATTAGTAAACATCACTTTTATGTAAATATAGTATGTATTATTGTATTTTTTTTTCTAAATAATACAATGTCTAATATGGATATAAATGCTTCACTTATACCCTTTTATAATCCCAAAATAAATGCTTCACTTGCACCCCTTTTATAATCCCAAAATAAATGCTTCACTTGCACCCTTTTATAATCTAAAATAAATGCTTCACTTGCACCCCTTTTATAATCCCAAAATTTTCCATTTGGATGTAATGTATGATTATTATATTATAATGTGACTGTAGAGTTGAGAATTTAATAGTTTTGGTAAAGTCCATTTATTAATATGGGAAAAATACATAACCTGTAAATATGGCTTTAGTACCCCGACTATAAGAAAAGGAATGGTTCCTTCATTATGTTCAAATTATGATTGATTGAGTATATTATTCTATCTTCTTGAGTTTTTGTGATATTGTCGATTGCAGGTTGTTGGGCAAGATTGGGTGTGGACAACTTGTATTCTGTCCACAAGCTTTAACCAAGTTGTTGTTTGATAAGACCTTCATTGGTCTATATTTATTATACGTATGATGGTTAGGGTTGTATTCATGTACATAACCCACCTAACACTGATATGTCATGGATAGAATGATCACAATGTATGGTAATGAAAGAAATTAACAAGATTAATATCTCTTTATAAAGAAAATGACATCTTGGTTTTAGTCGAACGAAACTAAATTCCTTGTTAATACTTGACTTCAAAATTCCTAGGAATACTTATGCAATTCACATAAGTTCAAAATATGGTTGCAATTAAAATGAGTAGGATATATACCATCGTTTATTAACTCATGGACATTAGGTTTGGGATCGTTAAATAATTTATAGTGTAGAGATTGGTGCCAATTAGAAGGCTACAACTAGACAACTCATGTGATAGAATGGAGATTTTCCTGAGTATCCATAGTAGTCATTATTGGTTCGTCAACGTTTTGAATCCAGAACATGATTCATCATCAAGACAAAAGGTCAAATAAAAGAGTTGTAGATTAGTTCAATTAATAACCATAAGAGTAGCAAAAACAAATGCCACATAATCCTTTACAATAAAATCTTGTTTATATATAGAACCCCATGACCATAAATTATATTAATTAAATTTATATCTCTATATTACTTAAAATTAATTCAAAATATAATTAAATTTGAATAGTTGAAATATATTTTAATAACTTTAATGAACACAAAAATAAATTTATATTTTTCTATTCCTCTAAAAGCAAATTAATTTATTTTATAATTAAATTTTAATTAGAAATACACCTCCATCAAAACACCTTGATATGTTAAATATTATAATTCTTACTAAATTACGTATTAATAACACTTATATATTAAGTATTACTAACACCTTGATATGTTAAATATTATAATTCTTACTAAATTACGTATTAATAACACTTATATATTAAGTATTACTAACATTTATTGGGCCATTTAAAAATATAAATAAAACTAGAATTCTTACTTTTATATGCAAATATTTTTCATACAATTGTGTTAATACTTTTCAAAGAATGCAGGGGTGGTAGGTTAGTGGATTTCCATGAATGCTAAGATAAAACTTTTATGGCATGATTTTGTGGTATTTAATGATACTAGCTATGTATCACAAGGAGTTATGGATCAAGTCAAATGCCACACCACTTAAATGGAAATTGATGTTAAGATAAAGGTTGTTGATGTTAATTTAATTGAAGACAAAGGTTGTTGATGTTAATGTAATTGAAGTGTCTTTGGTGAATAAATCGAAGTGGTTTATAAGACAAAAGTTGTTGATGTTAATTTAATTGAAGACAAAGGTTGTTGATGTGAATTTAATTCAATGTCCTTGGTGAATAAATTGAGGTGGTTTATTTGAGCTCCTATCTTGTGAATAACTATTTGGGTTAACCATTGTAAATTGTTCTCAATCCTATCAATAGCTATTTGGGTTAACCATTGTAAGTTGTTCTCAAATTGTGCCATTAATTTGCATCAAGTGCATTTACTCAAATTGATGTGTAAGTGCATCCTTGAATGGAAATCGATGCTAAGACAAAGGTTGTTGATGTTAATTTAATTGAAGACAAAGGTTGTTGATGTTAATTTAATTGAAGTGCCCTTGGTGAATAAATCGAGGTGGTTTATTTGAGCTCCTATCCTGTCAATATCTATTTGGGTTAACCATTGTAAGTTGTTCTCAATCCTGTCAATAGCTATTTGGGTTAACCATTCTAAGTTGTTCTCAAATTGTGCTATTAATTTGCATCCAATGCATTTACTCAAATTGATGTGTAAGTGCATCCTTAAAATTGCCATGTTTGAATAAGCATGCTAGTTATTTTCCAACAACTTAGACATCAAGTTGCTGGATGAGTTCAGAGTTAAAAACAAGTATTGTCTCTTTTATGAGTTAAACCTATCTTTTTCCCATTATGCTTGAAACTTCAACTTGAAGTTTTGTTCCTAGCGGGGGAGTATGCAGTGCCCCATTTTGTTTGGTTATGTTTTATTTTTGATAAGGAGAATTAGTTGGATATTGTAATGGCCCATTTTGCTATGGCTTGGTACATAGTGATTTATGTATGGTGAATTGTTGAACATTCAACTTGTGCATATATATCTATTATGTTTTAGAATGATGTGCATGGTTGGATGGTGAGTTTGTAATGTTGTATTTTTTGTTATGTCAGTGGATTAGATTGTGTTTGAATGATTCATGGTCAT
This sequence comes from Picea mariana, assembly GCA_032191745.1. NCBI lineage: Eukaryota > Viridiplantae > Streptophyta > Pinopsida > Pinales > Pinaceae > Picea > Picea mariana. Next base: position 18,954 of record JASDQU010752072.1, read on the forward strand.
GATGATAACTGAACATTGAGATTCATGCATGAGTATGAGTTGTGGTAGGTTGGTTAGTCTTACATGACTCTTAGTGGGAGATGTCATGATGAGAAGAAGTTGGCACTAGGTCATGACACTAGGTCATCACACTTGAAAACTTTTGGTAAGAATACATGTGTTTAGAAGGCTATGTAAGCCTAACTTTATTTACATAAACCTGTTATGACATGATTATATACATATGAGATGACGTGTGCCTATGTTCACTAACATGAGTGTTGCATGATGGTCACCTGATCATGAAGTAGGTGCTTGCATAAAATTTCTAGGAGAACTACAAGATAAGAGTCAGAGAGTCAACCCTATAGGGTAATTGGTATTGATCATATGTATAGAACTACTTTTGATTTAAGCATGATGATCTTTCTTGATATGTGTGGATGCATATATCTGTATAGGGCATAGGGCAGAGCTCACCATCTTGCCAACACATGGGTGTGGGATGCACTCACGAGACTATATATTTAATATGATAGAATGAGTGGAGGTGTTATTCCCACTCAGTTTCGAGATACATGATATGCTAGAGAGGAAGTCACGAAGATGGCTACCCCTCTCTTTCTAAGAGAAGAGGTGTCTGATCTTTCTCTAAGAACTTCCACCATGGGAGGATACATGCCTCATGGTTATGATTTAGGAGTGGAGGACATTTTTTTTCTTTGTTGTGGAAGGTGACATACTTCACAATAGGAGTGGAGGTAACATTCCTCACATTTCTTAGCATCCAACTCTTTAGGGCTAGTCAAACCATGCAGATGGAGTGCAATCTTAAATCCAAATTAGTTGACGTAGAGAAATATCCACTTTAAGTGTAATTTTATAATATATTGATATTTTAATGAAAGGTGGAATTATAAATCGTGAATATTAACTAAATGTAAAATTACCCCTAGGTCCTAGAGGGGTGAGTAATGTCCAAATTAGAAATAAAATAATTAACTAATTTTTCATGTTATAAGGTGGCTAGGTTGGCTAAGTCTATAAGTAAGATGGACTTTCTTGAGTTTGAGGGAGGGGGGTGTACCTAACCAAGTAGGTAAATGCTAGTGAATTCAAACTGCGAGTTATAAAACAATTGGGTAATTTGCATAGTAAGATTGGCCTATAAGTCACTACACTATTATTGCTTTAGCCCTAGATAGCTTGGAGGTCCTAGGGAAATACTTTTTCCTTCGGTATGGTAGGGTCGACACAAAGTGACAAATCAACATTTGGCAAGGTAATGAATTGGGCATAACCATTCATCATGTGAACTTAGTTGTCAAAGTTCATATATATCATTTGATATTTTTTTTCTTCTAAATATCGTAAATTAATTTGTCAAAATGCTATTAGTTTTTCTAATTAATATTGATACCAATTTCAATGAGAAAATTAATAAAAATATTATTTATATTCCTCTTTTCTTAAGATGGAAGACATGCATATTTTTGAATAACTTAAAAGAATATAATTTAGAAAACCAATGGCCTTACCACTATTATGATGAAAGTTTCTATATTAGCATTAATTGAGAGAAATGGTGATTCTTGGTTTAATGTTTTTTTAAAATGAGACCCAAGAATGATGAAAGTTTCTATATTAATATTAATTGAGAGAAATGGTGATTCTTGATTTAATGTTTTTTTTAAATGAGACCCAACTCTCTTTCATAAATCTGCACAGTACTCATTTATATTGTACATATATTATTACCAAATTAATGATTACAACAAAATGTTAATTAGGAGAGGTTCTTATGTGAAATGCCAATAATTCCTAGCCTATAAATTTGATAATAGAGTTGTTTTCTAAATTCATTGGTGAACTTAATTCCTATTATGTCAATTGGGTGAGGTTGCTATGTGAAATGCCAATAATTCCTAACTTAGAAATTTGTTAATATAGTATTAACTAAATTCATTTGTGAATTTAATTCCTATTATGTCATATGGTGGGGTTGTTCTTTTTCATGGATTATTTGTGGATACTTGATGCCCAATATGTCCTTGGAAAAACTGCAGCAATCATGGGCACGCTATTTTAAAAATGAATGCCATACAGAAATCAATTTCCTGAGAAGAAAATCGCAGCCCTTTGGAGGCATACATTTTGAGTTTAAATTTGAAATTAAATAATTGTTCATGGAAGAAATCTATAGCCCATTGAGGGCATGGTATCTTTGTTTGTAATCCATCATTTAAATCGATTTCTGCAAGTGGTAAATTGCAGCCATTTGGGCACACTCTCTAAGTTGGCATTTTATGGAAACAAAGCTGGGCAGCCTTTTGTTGTGTTTGGAATATGGCTGTGATGGAATCATTTAGTTTGTACTTAATGAGAGATGTGATGGAAACAAAGCAAAATTATTGTTGTCGTTGAAATATGGTAAACACCATCAATGAC
>JASDQU010752073.1:705-22724 GCA_032191745.1 Picea mariana
TAGCTTCTATTATTTATTGGAGAGATTCTTCTGTTGAGGGGGGCGCATGGCTTTGGCAGGCTATTTTCTTCCTGGTGGGATTTCTAGCCATCAGATTTCAGTGATATCAGTTGCAGAGTGAGGACAGCAGCAGGAGCTTCATTCCTGTGGAGGGGTTTTCCATTCTGGCATCACATTTGTTTTCTGGAGCAGATCTGGCAGTTTACATGTGGGGCGCACCATCCTGGAGTGCTTCTAGCAGTTTGAGATTGTATATCTTCTCTTCTGGAGTTGCTATTGTATCAGGTTCCATCTTGTATTGTGTTTACTATAACCCATATTTGCTTTACCTCATTATATACATCTAGATCTAAAACTGGTTTTCCCCGGGGGGGTTTTGTCCAGGGTCATGTTGACCAAAAATACTGTGTCTACAAATGCATGTTATTAGCTCTTAGATCTGTCCATATTTCAGCAGAAAAGATGTATTAGGTGTGTTGTTGTTATTTGGTATGCATGTACTAATTTCCTATGCCTGAAACTACATGCTAGAGCACCCAAATTGAGACTACAACCATAACAATCAGCAAAAACTAAACATGACTGTTGGCTGTTATAAAACAGCAGAAAATTAAAAAGAAGACAGCAAAAAACTTAGAGCCTTTGCTTGGTCAAAGACAGACCAAGAAGGCACCTGATAGGACCTGGAAAATTCACATAGAGAAACCCTGTCCAATTTTAGTGTGGCAAAAGCCAACGGTTTTGTTGCCAAAAGCAATGAAATTTGACTAAAGGTCTAGTGGCCAAAGGTCGGTTTGTGGTCAAGGATAAGACAATCAGAGAAACTCTGAAGATTTTTCAATGTGGCTAGAAGCTTATATGGTCAATGGCCAGAATCAGAAAAATGAGGCTTTGATACCAATGTCGTGAACCAAGTTGGTTCACTATGTAAATATCCAATATAAATAGGATAGTATGCAATAATCCATTAAGGATAGTAAATATATATTATATTAAATAATAAATGTATAAGAATATGAATAAGATGATATAATTAGATGATCTACAATGAGGATGAGGGCTTGTATATATACCCATGCAGGGGTGCCCTTTCATAAGAGACATGACCTTTCATATGTCATGTCTCTTCATAATTAATTATTACTTATTTGTTATTTATATTTACATATTATATATATTTATGTTTGTTACACTCTCCAACCAATGACGAATACTTCCCTAGATCCACAACTCCTGAACTAACTAGGAAGCAATCCATTTTGAGTTGTTAACTGATCATTTCCTATCTTCAAAGTGCAGGCTTCCTAAAATGCATAAAATCTCATTTCTTCAACAGTTTCTTCACCACCGTCAGCATCCAATGGATCTTCAATCATGGCTACACTCGCTATATGTTGTCTATCTTTGACCTTTGCTTTAAGAACATCATCGGCTCACTCTCTACAATTCCAAGTTGTATGACCTAGCCTCTTGCAATAGTCACATTTTATTTCCTTTATCTTTTGTTGATCTGTTATGGATTTTTCTTGGATAGAATGCAAGTTTCGGTTCACTATCACCTTTAGAGGTTATCTCTTCTTGAGATAGCAATGTTCCAATCATTTCATCCATACTTTGTGAAGGTAAATGCCTTAGGGTAAAGATAGCACTATTGTATTTAGGCGACAAACTATTTAGGAGAATAGAATTAGCATCCTCCACATCAACTACTGCCTTGACTTCTGCACGCTGTCTGAAAATAGATCTTAGATTGTTGACGTGACCTGACATGGTGGCTTCAGTTGACATCTTAAAATTGAATAACTGTAATTATAGAGAAAAATTTGCATCCACTGCATGTGCCCCAAATATCTTGTTGATATTTTCCCAGATCTCCTTGGATGATTTGTCCAGATCTACGTGATGTAGCTTTGAATCTGAGAGGGCAAGGCCAATAATGGTATTTTCCTTATCATCTTTTCTCTGTCATTCTATCAACTCTCGGATCTACATGTTCTGCCTCGGTTCCTTTGACAATTCCACAAAGATTTTTATTCATTAATTGCATCTAGATCTTCACTTTCCACATATGGAAATTGAAACCCAAGTACTTCTCTAATGGCATCTCCATGACTGATTAGATCTGATCTTTTTCCCTGCTAAAAAATAATTACCTGGAAAGCAAATTTCTAATACTAAAAAAAAATAAAAACTCACCAACTATGTTGGTGTACTAACAATTATATCCCCACATCAGAATTCTCACAACAATTTTGTCCCCTTCTGCGAATTCGTGGTCAAGCACCCAAAATAACACCACCTGTGCGTTGAGCCAAGGACTACGCCTTTCCACATCTATGACAAGCACCTACCTATTCAAGTTTCCACATTGGAGCAGACTAGAGTCCCGCACACGTAGCTTGCCTGGGTTATCGAGGAAATAGAGCACGTAGTCTACCTGGGTTACGAGCGTAAGACCTCTATTTATTCCCCCGAGCATAGATCAATCTACAGACGAACTTAAGGATCACGACCCCTCGATCTAGCAATGATTTTGTTATCTCTTTGAATTACCCTTTGATTCCCATGATAGGAGGTTGCTCTGCATGGCAGCTTAATTCCTGAAAGGTGGTGGCTCGATTCCGACGACTAGCTCAAAACAAAATTTTCCAACTAATTTCTCCTTGGCAACTCAATTTTTTTATCGACAGCTCCACCAATTCGTGGTCGTGACTCCTTTGGCAGCTAACAGGCATGGCTTCTTACAACTCCACTAGACCTTGGAAATTGGATATACGACTCCCTTCGAATAGCAAGCAACTCCCTTCATGGATCAAAACTACTTGTAATTTCCTTTTCAACCAGCAACCTCGAACTCCCTTAAACTTAATAATCAACTAAGCTCAAACTCAAGACCTTTCCACTGCGATACCACATTATGAGAACCAAATAAACACTAGGTAGGGTTACGATAACAAAAACATGATCTCCATAAACATTGAACGATATTATTATTGAACGATACAATTATTACAATGAGGGTCCTAACTCTTATAAAGAGCTTGAGAGACCAAAACCCTAATCCTAGGAGACAAAAAGCCTAATCATTTAACCTAAAGTGACTAAGGTGACTTTATTACATGAGTAAGCCTTATATCTCTAACATTGATTACTCTAGCCTTGGAGATAATACCATTGTATTGGACATGTATATCCTCTAGATGGAGTTCAACTTCTTCAAGTATCTTCTAGTGACCTTCTTGAATCTTGTCTTCTTTCTCCTTTTGAAGTTGCAACATGACCCCATCTATCAAATTCTAACATCCTTCTTCAATTCTAGATTACATTTCTGACTTAACCTCGTCGGTATTTAGGGCTTCTTTGATCTTCTTGCAAATTTCCTCTTCAAGTGTTTTGGTAGTCTCTTCATCCTAGATCCTTTGTTTTTCTTGAATATGACAATGCTTCTTTTCTTCTTTCAATCTCTTGACCTCATCCAGTAGTTTTTTATTATGGTTTCGTAATCTACATATTTCATCTTTCTTTTTCAATCCTTCTCTTGACTCATACTTTCCCCACTTCCCTTTCCTATTCTTTCCCTATTTTAATTTTTGAACCTCCTTAATGAGTACTTCATCAAGGTCTCGTATCTTAGATAGTTGTTATATATATAAAGCCTGAGCTAATAATAAATAAATAAAGCTATTAAATAAAAAAATTAAAATGCAATAAAGATAAAATAATAAATAATAATAAAGTCGTGACTTTTCATTAAGAGGCACCGTAGGCTATATTTATAGTCGAGGCCCTTTTAAATGTAAAGACATCAATCAATCAGTCATTCACTTTTACATCAAATATTTTTATTTAACTCATAACACTCAGCAAACTTAGTGAGCTTATATGCTCCACTGGTATCAGAACCACGTGGTCAGTCACAGTCACACAACCATTGAATTTTAGTTGCCATTTGTACCATATATGTCGTACATCCATATGGAATATCTGTTGTAGACCGCTCAATTTTAACTGCCGCCAATATACAACCACCACAGATTAAAATTTTGTTGTGCCGTAAAAATCTGTATGACCATACAGATCAAAATTTCATTGCAATCACTCCAAATTTGTTGCAGTACAGCAACCACCAAATTAAATTACTTGTGTCATACCTTCGCAGCAAATGATTAATTAAATCACCATACAGTTTAATTTTGCAGCCGTACAGATTAATGAAATCATGGTACATGTTAATTTATCGACCATATAGATTAATTAAGTTGCCATACAAATTAATTAATCCGCCATACAAATCAATTAAGGAACGAGAACATTGCTCCACAACTCCAATTTAAGTCAATTAATTCAAAATTTCAAGGGGAATAGCAATAAAATGACTTAATCCAAAATTGAGCCAAAAAACACTCCTTCCTTAACTAGAAAAATGGCTGAAATTAACTCAAGGATTGAGAAACTAGAGAGAGAGTCCAAACAAAACTACAAAAAACTTGAGGAAAAAATTGATAAAAATGAGGAAGAGATTAATAAAAATATGAAGATCTTAAACATGAGTTAATGCACAGTCTCAAAGATGAGATCACTACAGACATAAAAAACAAAATGAATCAAAGTATGAATAAGATGAGAATAGAGATGACAGAGCAAATCAACAAAAATATACAAGACCAAATAGCTTCCGGGTTAGGTAGAATTGAGAAATATCTTAGAGAAAAGGAAACTTCAAGGCAGACAAACTCATCAGATACGACTCCTCAGCAACCCAACTCTTCAAGCACTTCTACGACTCCTCCACAACCTAACCCTACAAATCCAGGGAACATGAAAACAAGCATGTTTCCCAATGGTTTACCAATTGTTAATGTCAACCAACCACCACCCTATTCAATTCAACCAATGTTCGAATATCCAATGAGATTAAAATTAGAGTTACCAAAATTTGACGAAGATGAAAAGCAAGTGTGGCTTGGATCAATAAGGAAGAAGAATACATTGAAATACATACCATTCACTTTGATGAGGAAATGCATATAATTGGTACATGTGGTGGAAGTTTGCGACCAAGGTGAGCCACTACAATTCGACCAGGTTCAAAGACGACTTCTTTTAAGAGGTTTCAAGGCATGACGAAGGACTTCTTTACAAAAATCACCAGAATATAGCAAAAAAGTGATGTAGATGAGTACATTCATCAATGGGAAGCATTGGCAACACGAATACTTAAATTATCAAAAGATCAATTACTTCAGACTTATGCATATGGATTAAAACCTTACATAAGAGAGAAATTACAAATGCATAATATCACAACTATGGATATGGTCGTAAGGAAAAAATAGCAAAAAATAAGTGAAAAAGGTCATCTCAAAAAAAAATTGACCAGGTTTATTCAAGGAAGAGAAAAATTGACCAGGTTTATCCAAAGAAGAGAAAATTTACAGTTTCAAAGCCTAACAATAAAGGGAGCAAAAATGCAACTATTTTAGAGAGAAGTGGTCACCAGGGCACAAATGCAGCAATCAGAAGTCATACAAATAAGAAGAAAGAGAATCAGACACTTTCATAAGCAACTCTGATACTGAAGAAAAAAGGAAAACAATTGTCGTAAAGGTGGTAAAAAATGGTTTTTCGGGCCATAGATGTGCATCTAATCACCTATATCATTCCAAATTTATAAATGTGAAGGATATAGAGGTTCCCGCTGAGGAAGACATATCAATTATAACCAAGATGAAAAATCACCAAAGGTGTCATTGGCATCTATCACATGCATTAGGCAGAATCGTAAGGAAGATGAATCAAAGGACTTTAACAAGGTTATAGTCCAAGAAGAAGTGCAACCACTTACAACATGTTATACCCCACCTCATCTTAAGAATAATGGTACTCTCTGTAACAGTCATGATGGGAAACCCATGATATCACTTGTGGAAATTACAAGAAAAATGGAGCCAAGGACCCTAAAATTCAAGGGAAGCATTAAGGGTAAAAATATCACAATCTTAGTAGATTCTGGAAGTACACACAACTTAGTGGATATTAATCTTGCAAGACAAATAAATCTTTTTGTATACCATGTAAGGGATCTCGTGGTTACAACAATTGATGGTCAATAAATCAAAGGATTAGGACAATGCCATAAGGTTTCTATGCGGATAAAAAATTTGGAACTACAATATGGATATTATGCTCTATCCCTTAGTGGAATGGACATGGTGTTAGGAGCAGAGTGGTTGATGCAATTGGGCACCTATGCCACAAACCTACAACAACAATTTATGGAATTCAAATGGCAAGGGAAGAACTACAACGAATATGGTTCAAATGCAAATCCAGAATCAAGATGCCTCTCCACAATGGAATAAAAAATCATCCAAGATCACTTTGAGGACAAAGCATTTTTTAAAGGGGAAGGCAATGTTATATATTTAAAGCCTAAGCTAATAATAAATAAATAAATCTATGAAATAATAAAATTAAAATACAATAAAGATAACATAATAAATAATAATAATAAAGTAATGACTAAAAAGTTGTGACTTTTCATTAAGAGGCACCTTTCCTTTTCATTAAGAGGCACCTTAGGCTATATTTATAGTCGGGGTCCCTTCGAATGTACAGACATCAATCAATCATTCATTCACTTTTATATCAAATATTTTTATTTATCTCATAACATTCAGCAAACTTAGCAAGCTTATATGCTCCAATAGCTCACAACCCTTCTTCTCAATCTATTCTTTTGCTTCTTTAACTTGTCCTAGATTTTATACATTGCCTCCATTTTGTAACCCTACTCAATTTATTTGAGAAGAGTTCTTCAATTTTTCCCTATGTGGCATATAATCTAGTATCTTCATCAAGGCCTTTCCACCAGTTAGAAGCTTCACCATAAAAAAGAAAACTTGCCACAAAAGAATTCGTACCATCCTCATATGTGACACTCCTTATATATATGTGCACTGATCTTCGGTTCCAAGGTATTAATGTGGGGCTCTTTATCTCTTTCCTGAATATCTGTTCTATGGTGTTTGGTACTTATATCTTCTACTTGGCTTGAATAAACAATTATTCACAATATTCTCTATATTTTCCCATTTTAAAGAATCAATTGAAATAGATACAATGAAAACACATTTACGATTGTAAAGAAATCCATTTTTATGGTACAGTGCACCACACGCAAATATGTTAGCATATCACAAACAATGAATTGCCCAATTGACATGAAATTGATAATTTCTATAAAACCAAAATTTGGGCTTGTCATAAAACCATATTGAACTTCAGGAAAACCCATACATCCTTGTGCACTAAATGCACCAGTGTACATATCACACAATGTTGTGGAAGTCACATTGGATCTTTTGAGCTATTATCATCTCATCGTGCTTTGTGTGTTCTAGCCATTCCCTTCGCTATCAATTCAAGCCTAAGATCATGAGCCACACGTCTTATCAAGTCCTTAATTAGGTCATTGTAGGATCCACCTTACCTCCCTTAGCCCCACTTGCAATTGAGTCACATCTCTCCAAAAAATCGCACAACACTAGAGTCTACCCCTATTGCATGATACAGAATGTGGTTGCTGGCTAGATTGAGTGATCCTTGGCATTAGGATGCATCATTGCTTTTGCAGTTGTCCCATGAACATCTCCTCTTATCCATGTTCCCTTCTCCGTGAAACCCTGTTTGGAGGCTATAATCCCTAAAGTTGTTTGTGTGACCTTGCACTCCCACATGAGACTTACTTTGGTGGTTCTCTTCCATACAGTTATTGCTTGTTGTCTACCACTTAATTACTAAAAGCAAAAGATTGCAAAATTATAACTGTTGATGCTCCATACTTTGTGATTTTGTGTGCTAAATGATAGATTTGAATGAGTGTTGTGATGTTTCATGGTGAAAAACTTTATCGTTGTTATGAAATTGATTGTGTAGAGTAGTGATTTCATTTTTAGCATATCTTGTTTTCTACTCGATTTTGTTAACTTGGTTAAGTGCACACAGTAGTACCATTACTCCTATTTTATTTAGCATTAAACTGGCTGCTATATAGAATTGTTTGTTGTGATTGAGCTTTCATTCCCTTGATTGCAATAAACCAAATATTGTGTTGAAAATCAGATACCCCTCCTCTACAACTTCACCAACACGAACACAAATAAGCCTCAAATGACCGGCTAGACATTTCATCTATTTCCACCACCTTCTAAATATTTTCGTGTATATTTCTAGGATATTGCCTAGGACTTAGTAGGAGATCCCAGTGTCAACAATGACACTTTTCAACAGATCCTGGGAGACTCTTTGGAGGGTTGGAGATGATGAGAATATCTTTCATTGCTCCAAAACTATTTTAATTTGGACCTCATTTACTTTATGCATCTTAATGGTTGGAGACAATGAGAAAATCCTTCATTCGTCCACGATTATTTTACTTAGGATATGTTTTAACTTTAAGTCAATTTTTTACTACTTTCATTTAGGCTTTAGGTTTAGCTTAAGATGTGATGCCTTAAACACTCCCTTATTTGCTGTAACTTCCATCACCAATAACCATTTATTGGATTAGCAATAGTTCTTCTTTCTAATAGTTGAGCATTGAAAGCAGTCTAAATGCTAAGAAAATTTTATCTGAATTTTACAAAAGCATCTGTAGTCACCTGCTACCATCCGACTGAGACTTCTATATAATCAAACATTTACATGAAAGAATAAAATACAGAATCAACAAATATTTATTAAACAAATACAAAAGACTAAAAAGGTAATGCCCATAAGTCTTCAGAACCTCACCTCGTCTTTTGTTAATGATGACAATATTGGAATTAGAACTCCTGCATCCTGAAAGATACAGAAAAATTTAAGTGGATTTGAACTAGGATATTAACTATATAAATTATTTTCCCAGAACGTCAATATAAAGAAAAAAAAGCATCAGTCACACTACGACCTTCAACTTGGTCTCGTATAATCTTTTCACAGTTGCAATTAAATCAGGAGGAGGACTGGTACCATCTGTTAGAATCTGTAACACCTGCTATAGATCAACAAGGTAAGCATCTCATGCAGGATGAATATAACCCCAGCTGGAAATGAAAAATTGCCTCTAAAACATATAATGCTAATCTCCTTCAAATAAAACAGAATAACATACAAGGTAACCAAACAAACCTGCATAAGAAGATTCTCACTCCCTTCAGGAGGATTAGATATAATACACAGTAATTGTGGCGATGACCGTATTGTGCGTATTAAGATAGGGATGTGGCGTTGAACTGCCTGCACCAAATTTAAATTCAGCATCCCAGAATATAGGTCTTATATGATAAGGCTGACTGTTAAAATTTTCTATCATCTACTTCTGTAATCAAAAAAATTGTATAACACGATAAAAGATAAAAATTGAAAATAAAGACCCGAAAAAGCTAACAGAGAGTATTTTGGATAAACCTAACCTGCTTTACAGCCTTGGGTGCATTTTTATATGCACTGAAAATTTGCTGAAGAAGGGAATGTTTCTACAGACAGAAAACAGAAGACAAACAAGAGCTCAATACTTTCAGAACCATAATGGAAAACACATTTCAAAAAGTAAGACCCAAACACAAAAACGGTTGTCTAAAAATATGAAACGATGCCTGACAGGTCTTACAGCAGAGAGAGAAGTGCATTCAAAACCTTGGTGCAGAGAGCAAAGTATAGAGACATGCAGCGTTGTGCTTCTGCAATGGAAACATTCGATGCACTTTGTACAGAACCCAGTCTGTCATTTCCAGAAGAGTTTACTACAGTGATCCCACTAGCTTGCCTTATTTTTGGAGCTCCATTTGATAGATTATGTTGACTATCATCCTGCAAAAAGGCATTTCATACATTAGGACTATCCAAGTGTAAATTCTAAATTTTGTAGATACAGCAGACACAAAACCCACTGCATACTATGTTGAGTATAAATTTAAGAGTATCAGCTATAGAATAACTCTAAGGCATTGTGTAAGGGTGTGCGGAAAAAGACATACATCCAGTGACAATTTACACTGATATTGCATAGAAAATCAATGCACTAAAAAATAGTGTCATACATAAAAGTTTAAACAGCATACTTACAATCACTGTGCTACATAAGACAGTTAGGTCCTCTGTCAGACTAAAATCCCATCCAAATATCCACACCATCTTAGATGAAAATAAACTAAATGTGTACACCTTCAATTGCTTCACTAATATCAAATATCCATGTTCAAAAATCAAAAATCATCGAAAGAAAGATGTTGAATCTCAAGAAATTTAGTAGTGACAATTGTCGCTAACAGACTGCCAATTAAAGCTACTACCTAGTCTCCACAGACGAAAAAAAAGAGTCATTCTAAATGTTATTCCTGTGTACATCGTCAAGTTATTATCAGATGTACCAGCATAGAAAATCAATGCACCAAAAAAATAGTGTCATACATAAACAGCATACTTACAATTTATTGCATAGAAAATCAATGCACCAAAAAATAGTGTCATACATAAACAGCATACTTACAATCACTATGCTATATAAGACGGGTATGTCCTCTGTCAGACTAAAATCCCATCCAAAATTCACACCATCCTCAATGAAAATAAACTAAATATGTACACCCTCAATTGCTTCACTAATATCAAATATCCATGTTCAAAAATAAAAAATCATCCAAAGAAGGATTTTGAATCTCAAGAAATTTAGTAGTGAAAATTGTCGCTAACAGACTGCCAATTAAAGCCACTAACTAGTCTCAACAAACAAACAAAAAAGTGACATTCTAAATGTTATTCCTCTGTACATCATCRAGTTATTCTCAGATGTACCAGCATAGAAAATCGATGCACCAAAAAATATAGTGTCATACATAAACAGTAGTATACTTACAATTTATTGCATAGAGAATCAATGAACCAAAAAATAGTGTCATACATAAACAACATACTTACAATCACCATGCTACATAAGACAGTTATGTCCTCTGTCAGACTAATATCCCATCCAAATATCCACACCATCCTCAATGAAAATAAACTAAATGTGTACACCCTCAATTGCTTCACTAATATCAAATATCCATGTTCAAATATAAAAAAACATCCAAAGAAGGATGTTGAATCCCAAGAAATTTAGTAGAGACAATTGTCGCTAACAGACTGCCAATTAAAGCCACTACCTAGTCTCCACAGACGGAAAAAAAGTAGCATTCTAAATGTTATTCCTGTGGACATCATCAAGTTATTCTCAGATGTACCAGCAAAGTGACATGTGGACATCCTACTGTCAAAATAGGCATCCTTTTGGAAGAGGATAGCAGAGTCCAGACCACAGCGGAAGAGGGAGACTTGGGCTGACAACTTGTTGGAGAGTGCACCATCTTGGAGGAGGGGTGTTGGGCCCAAGGAGGATCATGCTTGGAGGGTATTTCATCTTGGAGGTTTGATAAACCCTAGTTTAACACTTGTACATCCTTGTATTGTAGAGCGCTACCTGTAGGGTTGCCTTGTTGGTTAATTATATGGACTTAAGTCCTTGATTTATGTTAGCCTCCCTCGCCTACTCTATATATAATGGGAGGAGAGAGCTCTTGTAATAATCATCATTCATTGTACTTTATTCTTTGTATTGTCTCGGAGAAGTCTTGTAGGGAACAAGATGATAGGGTTCATCATGAAACCCTAAGAGAAGACAAGAAGAGAGAGATATCTTGGTGGTCCTTGGGAAGATTGCTCTTATCAATGCCAAGTTTTTCACTTGTGGATGTTGGGGTCTATGCTACACAAGTAAACCCTAGAGAAGAATATGACATTGGAGATAATGATGGTTCTTGTTGCTATTATTGTAGCGCTAGGGTTTCCATCGTAGTAGAAGACATCGAGAATGGAGCTAACTCCTTGCATGATTTAGTAGTCTTGTTATTGTGTGATGCATGGAGGCCAGAGAAAGATCATAGAGCCCCTAGCTTGACAAGTCTTGAGCTTAAGGTAATGCTTTGCTTGGAAGAAGACTCGGTTATTGTATTCTTGATGTTTCATGGAAGTCAGTGCTTGTGTTGATGCAAAATTTGAAGACCTAGGGTTTTAGAACTTAAACCCTAGTGTGTACATGTAGACTTGGAGACTAGCACTAGAGTTGTCTTGCAACACACTTATGTGATGCAACATGGCTAAGGTTTGTCAAACCTAAGGAAGAGAAAAGCGTGAGTGTGTACTTCTTGTGTGATAAAAGCTTTGTGTATGTGCCAAGGACTTGTTGGTATTGATGCTAGCTTGTTGAAGATCTTTGGTAGAGTTACCAGCTTTGGTAGGAAGTGATTCCTAGCCAGGAGGAGTTGGTGGTAACAGTTTTCCTATTGTTTCCCTAGCTAGGGTTTTAGAGCTTGACTTGTACCAGATTTCTGATAAAGTTATGGTATGCATTGTTACAAACATCGCGATAATATCGTCGACATCACGATACTATCGCATTTTTAAGAGTCGACGATACTATCACATGATTTTATCATGATAATATCGTCGGGCTATATTATTGCGATATTATCCAAGAAATAAAGGAGGAAAGGAAACCTCAAGTAAATGAGGTGAAATTTCAGATTTGCATCTATTGCACCATTCTAAAAATTTCTACATATTCTTCATCACATTCAGTGATAATTTGATTTCTACCTAGATATTTTGAAAGTGGTGGAAGTTGTTAGTAGTTCAGATTTTCTTAGATTGAATTTATCAACATAAAATATAAATAATAGATTTAACATATGTTGGAAACAACTCTCAATCCCAAGCTGAAATAGCAACCTAAAGTACTCTTCATGTCCACCGTGTTGCCTGCCCAATCTACCTCTATAAAGCCTTTCAGCTTCACCCCATCCCCCTGGATGTAACTCAACCCAAAGTCAATCATGCCATGCAGATATCTTAGAACATGCTTCACTACCACCCAGTGTAACCTCCCCAACTCAACCATAAACTGACTGAGTGTGTTCACCGCAAAGCATATATCTAGTCTAGTGTTGACCAAATACATCAGAGAGCCAATCAACTGTCTATAAAGTGTAGGGTCCACTACCTCAAATCTGGAAGCATCTAACTTCTTCTAGTTGTTCACCATGGGCGTAGACATAGGCCTGCAATCCAACATACCGAAATCTCTTCATGATCTCCACCGCATACTTCCCCTATCCAAGGAAACCATTTCGCTGCCACACCTCTAACCCTAGAAAGTAGTGCATCAACCCCAAATCTTTCATCTCATACTCTGAAGCAAGATCCCTCTTGCACTCTGCAATGAGAATCTTTGAACCTATAAGAAACAAGTCATCCACATACAACACAAGAATGAGCGACTCACCTCCAACTATGATGTAGTAGAGGTTGGAGCCCGCCTCACTCTTGGTGAAGCCCATCCCCTGCAAGTAGTTGTCAATCCATCAATACAACACCCTAGGAGCTTACTTGAGCCCATAATAGGCTCTCCTCAACCTGCACACATGGGAATCCATCCCATGCACCTCAAAACCCTCCAGTTGCTCAATGTACACCTCCTCCTCAATGATGACATTAAGGAAGGTCATCTTCACATCTATCTGGTGGATCTTCCACCCCATCTCTGCTGCAATTGAGATCACGGCCCTGATCGAAGAGTATCTCGCCACTTGGGCAAATGTCTCATCATAATCGATTCCCTCCTTCTGAGAGAACCCCTTAACAACAAAGCATGCTTTAAATTTCTCCACACTGCCATCTGCAGCATGCTTGAGCTTATAGATCCATCTCGAGCCATTCATTGATTTCCCTATGGCTGGAGCACCACCTCCCATACATCAATCTTCATGATGGAAGCATATTCTTCAACCATGGCATCTCTCCACACTTGTTGTTGTAACTTGTGATGCCTCCTCAAAGTTAGAAGGCTCGGCCTCTAATAGCTCGCTCATCAGAGCCATATAACTAGAAAATCTTTGTGCTGCTTTGCTCTCTTTGACTGATATCCTAGGAGCACCCACGTACTCATGTGCCTCTCTCAAGGTCTACTATCCCCATCTATTATTCCTCCTAGTAGTATGAGTTTCATGTACTAAAGAAGCCTCCTGCTCCTCATCCTAAGTTGTAATCTGATCAACTGTGCCTACACCTATACTTGTACCTGCACATGTAACCTGCCCATCCTCAGTCTTCTGAGTCTCTAGCTCATGATCCCTTGTTGATGCTGCACCAGTATCATGAGCTTTCCTAAAGGCTATGTCCTCAAACCTCACATCTCTCTTGACCACAGTCTTCCTCAAGGAAGGAATGTAGACTCTGTATGCCTTGGAATTCTCGTTGTAACCAACAAAAATCCCATTCTCAGCAATGGCCTTGAGCT
Source organism: Picea mariana (assembly GCA_032191745.1). Lineage (NCBI taxonomy): Eukaryota > Viridiplantae > Streptophyta > Pinopsida > Pinales > Pinaceae > Picea > Picea mariana. The sequence continues at coordinate 15,083 of JASDQU010752073.1, forward strand.
TTGTCCTCCTCTTTGAGGGGACATGACAAAGAAAAGGCATCTGAAAATCTTGAAGTGTCCAATATTTCGTCGCCTCCCTGTGAATACCTCCTCGATAGTCTTCCTCCCCAACGCCTTGTGAGGACTCATGTTTTGTATGTATATTGTTGTTTTACAGGCCTCCGCCCATAAGAACCTAAGCAGATCCAGATCATACAACATGGCTTTAGCAACCCCAACAATAGCCATGTTCTTCCTTTCCACCACCCCGTTCTGTTGTGGGTTGTACGGAACAATCAACTCCCTCTTTATCCCAGCACCTGCACAGAAATCCTTGAAGCCCTTCAAGGTGTACTCGCCTTCATCGTTGGATCTCAATGTCTTGATCTTCCTACCCGTCTGGTTCTCCACAAGAGATTTGAACTCTTGGAACCGACTGAGAACCTCGTTCTTGGTCCTCATGAAGTAGATCCAAGTCTTCCTAGAATGGTCATCAATGAAGGTGACATAGTACTCATACCCACTCAGGCATGGTGATGACATGTGCCCACATATGTCTGAGTGTATCAAGTCTAGGATGCTTCCTGTCCTGCTGACACTACTCGGGAAAGTGGTCTTGTTGTACTTCCCCATAGGACATCACTTGCATACCTTATGATGCTCTGTGCTAAAATTTGGTAGTCCTGTCACTATCTCCTTGAGCACCTTGAGTACTCCATGATGCAAGTGCACCATCCTCCTATACCATGACTCTGCCAAGTCACATGCATTGCTCACCAATGTTGGGGTTGGCTCGAATTGAAGCATATATAGCTTCTCTTGGCTGACACCAATCACCTTCTTTGTCCTAGAGATTTTGGGCTTGATGTACACTCGCCCATCCTGAAATGGGACCACATAGCCCCTGTCCTCCAATGTTGAAACCTAAGTTGCACGAAACAGGGAAATGTTTCTAAGTTTCCGAAACCGGGACAGTACAAAACATGCCCCCAAAAAATGGAAACGTCAAGGGAAATGCTGTATATAAAAAAATTAAAATATATATATATATATACATATATATATATATTTAAATAAGACATTATATTGCAAGAAAAATATAATGATGCAAAAAAATGCAATAATGATGTAAGAAAAACATATATAATTGACTGTTTGGGGGCCCCACAACCCCCTTTTTTTTCTTATTTTGCCTCAAAGACACTCGAAACGCCAATTGTACGGGTCGGTACGGCCAGGAAACGTCGTCGGCCATACCGTACGACGTTTCCAAATCAGGAAACCTCGTACCGTACAGCCAGCGACGTTTCCTAGTCATACCGGCGTTCGTTTCGTTTCGAGGGGGAAACAGGGGGGGGGTACCGTTTCCTGCAACTTAGGTTGAAACTGATATCGGGTTCTTTGTCATGCCCAGATCATATAGCACATCCCTCACCATCAGTGGCTTTCCAAACTCCCTCTAAAATGTGATTGTCCCATGGCCTGCTGCCTAACACTTGGCATTCTTTCCCACCTCAATCACGAGGTCCATCTCCTCCTCCTGCAAGCTAGAGACGTACTCCCGCACTCTAGTCATGTGGCTAGACGTGCCACTGTCTATGTACCACACGCCTGAATTGGCTAAGCTAGAGAGACATGCAATGAGTGAAAACTCATTCTTGAACCTAGCTGCAAACTCATCAACTTCAACTAAAGTTGATGCAACCATGTGTGATTTCTTGTTGTCCTTCTTGTTTGGGCACTGATTGGCAAAGTGGCCTGGTTTGTGACAGAAAAAACACTTAATCTCGCTGAAGTCTTTCTTCTTTTCTCCCTTGGAGGTCTGACCCCCACTAGGGCCCTTCTTTCCTCAGAACTTTCCCTTTCCAGCTAAGGCAAGATTATCCTCATCCTCACTCTTTGGTTGGCTAGCATGTGAGGTACCAACTCACAGCTCCTCCTAGGGGAAATCATCCCATAACCTCTCCCAATCAGGGAGTTTTTCCCACGCTACAACACCTTTGACAAATACATCCCACTGCTTGGTAAATCCATTCACATTTGTCCTCACTAACTCGGTCTCATCCATGATCTCCCCAACAGCTGCCAGTTCATCTCTAAACTTAGTGAACTTGGTGAGATATGTAACAACTAACTCTCCCTTGGCCATCTTTGTGCTTCTGAGTTTCTTCCTGAGCAACATCTTCCTACTCTGGTTATCTGACTGGTACAATTTAACTAGGGCCTCCCACACATCCTTAGTTGTTTTCTTACCAAACAGATGAGTAATGATGTGGTCTTTGACTCCATCAATAATTATTCGCCTAGCCTTCACATCTCTCCTAAGATGCATTGGTTGTTGTGTTGGGTCTGTTGGAAGTATTGTTGTCCCTTCAGCAAACTCCCACAAACGTTGTTCCTCCAACAACNAGTTTCTTCCTGAGCAACATCTTCCTACTCTGGTTATCTGACTGGTACAATTTAACTAGGGCCTCCCACACATCCTTAGTTGTTTTCTTACCAAACAGATGAGTAATGATGTGGTCTTTGACTCCATCAATAATTATTCGCCTAGCCTTCACATCTCTCCTAAGATGCGTTGGTTGTTGTGTTGGGTCTGTTGGAAGTATTGTTGTCCCTTCAGCAAACTCCCACAAACGTTGTTCCTCCAACAACAGACCAATTCGCTCTCTTCATGGATTGAAGTTTGAGGCTCCTTCCAGACTATCTTCAAACCTCAAGCCTGCATTGGCCATCCTTTCAGCTACCTTTGACTCACAAACCCTCTTTAGTAATTCAACCACTTTGTTGATTTACTCCTTGTCTGCACAGCAAATCGACTCGATTCCTTCTTTATTCAAAGGTTGAGCTCTGATACCATGTTAATTTCTTCCTTTAAACTCAACAAACAAAAATAAAATGCCAATGATTTTTCTTTACCCAAAAATTTACTTATGCTGATATAACTTTTGAAAATCATGCATTAAATTTACAGTTGAGTTATTTAACTAAAATGAACAGCAGGAGCAAATAGAAACCAAGCACATAAAATAGGAAGACACCAGAAATACCCTAGAAACCCCAATGTGTAATGTCCCTTCCCATTTGATGACTCCAAGAGGAGCGACTAAGTAGCCTATACTAGTTCTCATAGGCTATAGTCGGGAGAAAAAGGGAATAAAAAGGATTATTTAATGTCATTTACCTGAAAAAGCATATGTGAAAGTGACATTAGATAATAAAAGAAGCAAAAAGGGGTTTCAAGTGACTTACGTGATTATTAAATCAAAACTTAAGAGAAAGTTACTTAAGTGAACAAGAAATTAGATCAGAGGGGATATAAAAGGAGAAATTCGACTTAGTTTCTCATTATGCATCTTGTGAATTGGAAATTAGAACCCAGAGAGGAGTCAAGAGATTCCCTTCTTGTTTTGTGGTTTTCTGGACGAAACCACCACCATTGACATAGTTCAGTGTTGAAAGCTACACCCTAGTCCGTCAAAAGGATCACACAGGTTCTTCATCATGCTACAGATTCAGGTTACAGCARTAGAGAGTTCCAGCACAAGCTAGTGMGCAGGTTTGCCAGTAGCAATGTGAGGTTTTTGGGAAGGATTTACCCGCATTCAAGGGTCGCTATGCCCAACCAATCAAAGAGAGCTAAAATCCTTTAGACCCACTTGATAGTAGACTAGGGCGCTTCCAGTGAGACAAATCTCACAAWTTTTTGACGGGTGAATCACCCAGATCATGCCAGTTTACCAATTTGCAGTGCGTGGGGGTTTGGACATCCATTCGAGGTTCTAACAGTACAGTAGAGTGCAGATGTCCCATCCCTGAGGCATGGAGAGTGTGCTAGGGAGCAGGGTGACTCATCTGGGACAGATCTCAAGCCATTCCGCCGAGTATTTCCACCAAGGCGAACTATCCAGTCTTCTGTAGTAGTTCGACAACACATTTTTGGTTGCATGCAATGCTTTCTTTCATGCATGCAATGGATCTATCCGACAGTTTCTCAAATCCATCTATCTATCGATATTTTCCAGTATCTTGTTTGTACTCCAATTAAAATCACAATCTATTAAGATCTAGGTGAAGAGATTTGTTTTGAGTTTCCGCATATTGCAGTGTATTTTCGGTTATTTTGCTTAATAAAATTGTTGAGTTGGTTATGGTCCCAAATCTATTTGCATGCACTATATAAAACTATTAAACACTACAAAACACATCCAGAAACCTTTTGAAACTCAGCCAGAAACCCCAGCGCATCAAATCTACAGTCAAAACCCCAAAAAGCTAGCAGTGGATATCCAAATCAAAGGATCAGGGGATGTTAAAGTGGTATCAGAGCCTTCTTCCTGCCAGCCTATGAAGAAGTGCTTGACTCATGACCCCATATGATTCCAAGAACAGGTGAAGAATACCCAAAGGGAAAAGGTCACAACAGGAATGAGTACATTCAATACTGTAGGGGTCATAGTAGAGGCAGAAGGGATAGAAACATGAGACTACATTCCCTTCCATATCCATTCAGATACAGAGCCAGAGATAGAGGACAAAGATAGAGATCATATCAGTTCAGAGACAGAGGCCAAAATAGAAAGTAAGATAGGTGACATACATGCTATTCCGAAGGGCAGGGGGAAAGGCCTAGAGGCCCCTTACGACAATACCCAAGCTATGTTGAATGATCTCACCAGAGAGCAACGGGACATGATGAACGCCATAACACATATGGCAATCAGTACACAACTGATCCAGAACAGCGTGGGCACGATTGGTGCAAATATAGCAGGTGGAACGAGTGGTTCCAGGGGACACCATGGAGGTGCAACCAGTGGATCCAGTGGGAACCCAACAGGGTCGAGTGGACACCAGACACCCACTCACACCTATATCTCAGCGGGGATAATTCCCAAGCCGCTTTTTTCACAGTTCCAGGGGGAACAACAGATTGGACATCCAGAAGAGGGGCAGGAGATGGGACAAGCTGGACAAGGGCAAATAGCGCCAAGAGATTTGTTTCCAAAGTATAGGAGAGAATAATTGGCACTGGGGCCAGAATTCCACGCTGACATGAGCTTGATGGACTACTGTTCCATCAGATATCGAAACAGGCCCAAGGAGGCATAGAGGGGTAACATGCAGTCGTAGAACATGGATTTTATCAAGAAAGTGGGGAAACTGACAATTCCCTCTTTCGACAATTCTGCTAAATGCTTAGCTCAGGCATGGGTGCAAAAGCTTGACACATACTTCAAGCTTAATCAGATGACAGAGTCGGAGGCGATAAGCTTCGCTACACTGCACTTGGAGGGGGAAGACCATGAGTGGTGGTATCACAGATTTGGTGACTTTGGGTCACAATCGCATCACATCCTACTTGGAGTTCATTGAGAGATTGATGGAGAGGTTTGATCGAAGGGATCCAGAACTCCACTTCAGGGATTTGACACATCTACGACAGACCAGATCGATTGAGTCCTTCATTACAGAGTTCCAGAGTAAGGTCATAGTCGTGACTGATATTTCTAAGCATAGATTGGTGATGTTATTTACTAAAGGGTTGATTGAACCTTTGAGAGGTTGGGTGAAATCCTTCAAACCTCGCGCCTTTTAGGACGCCATTATGCACACCAGAGATATGGCAAAATCAGTGCAAAAACAAAAACCTTTTCAAAACCCTTTGTTCCACACAAAGGCAAGGATCAGAGCCCCCCTCAAAAGGATTGGAAAGGAAAAGAAAAACTAGATGATGAGACGAGACATGAGCTTATGAGGAAGAAGTTGTGCTTCACTTGCAGAGATCTATGGGTTCCAAGACACAGATGCATGGGCAAGGGACAGATCCACTACATTGAGGTGTAATCAAACAGTGATGAGGAGGAGGAGGAGATCAGACCCACACCAGACAATGATTCTTCTGGTTCAGAGGAGGAACATGCACATAAGGAGGGACAGCCTCCAAAGACACTCCAGCCGCAAGTAGGACCGCAGTCAAGTGGGAAGGCAAAACCACGAGTACCAGCGAAGGGTGGAGTCATAGCAACCCTACAGGAGTACCTAGATATGACACTATTAGACTCAAGGGACTCAAGGGATATGACAGGAGTACCTAGATGTCTCTTCACTCACCATCACTTTAGTCATAAAGTCACCTTTTAATTTGCATCTCAGAAATTAAATGACTAGGGTCCACATTAGGCACTTTCTCACCCCTTAGGCGCCTAGGTGATGAGAAACACTTGCCTAGGTACTTTTTAATTATTTTTAACAATCCCTCTTACCGAGGAAAGTGTTACTCACCACTCCAAGCTTGTCCCTGAAAAATACAAACTTGCCTCTGCCCAATGCTTTGGTGAGTATGTCTGCAACCTACTCCTCTGTAGATATGTACTGTAGCTCCACTGCTCCTCTCTAAACATAGTCACGGATGAAGTGATAACGAATCTCGATATGCTTAGACCTGTCATGAAAAACTGGATTCTCCGAGAGATTAATGCAACTCTGATTATCACAGTAAATCAAGGTAGGCCTCAACTGCACACCAAACAATCCCACCAGCAACTTGCAAAGCCAAAGGGCCTCACAACTGGCCTGACTGGCTGCCATATACTCAGCCTCTGCAGAACTCAATGCCACTGACTTTTGATTTCGACTGAACCAAGACACCATTGTTGAGCCCAATCTGAAACAACACCCTGAAGTACTCTTCCGGTCACTGACACATCCTACCCAATCTGAATCTGTATAGCCAACCAAACGAACTCCATCTCCTCTCTGATAGTCCAGTCCATAATCTACCGTACCACAAACATACTTGAGCACATGTTTTGCTGCCACTTAGTGCACTCTCCTAGGCTCCACCATGAACTGACTGAGAGTGTTGACAGCAAAACAAATATCTGGCCTGGTATTAACCAAATACATCAATGACCCGATCAACTGACAATATAAAGTGGAATCCACCAACCAAGACTCAGAAGCATTAAGTTTCTTCCAATTGGTAATCATAGGAGTGGTCATGGGCCTACTGTCCTCCATCTGAAATCTCCTCAGAATATCACACACATACTTCCTTTGTCCCAGGAAGATGTGTCCACGCTCCTGCCAAACCTCCAATCCCAAAAAATAGTGCATCAGTCCAATATCAGTCATCTCAAACTCTGAAGCAAGGCTTTCCTTGCAGCGAGTGATGAGTCTCTTTGCCCCTGTAATGAAAAGATCATCCACATATAGCAAGAGAATGAGAGGATCCTCTCCAACCACAATGAAGTATAGGTTGGGATCCACCTCACTCTTCTCAGAGCCCAATTGCTGCAAATAGGCATCAATCCTCGAATACCAATCTCTGGGAGCTTGTTTCAGCCCATACTATGCCTTCTTCGGTCTACACACATGAGACTCTCTCCCATGCACCTCAAAGCCCAAAGGATGCTCAATATACACCTCCTCCTGTATAAGACCATTCAGAAATAAGGTCTTCACATCCATCTGGTGGATCTTCCAACCCATCTCTGCTGCAATGGAAATCACCGACCTGATCGAGGTATATCTAGCAACCGACGCAAAGGTCTCATCATAATCAACTCCCTCAACCTGTAAAAACCCCCAAGCCACAAAGCGAGCTTTGTACTTCTCAATGTTGTCATCTACAGCATGCTTGAGTTTATAGAGCCACCTG